>JAOBRB020247878.1:0-11642 GCA_027575285.2 Zoanthus pulchellus | reverse complement strand
AGCTGTGGTTTATCGGCACAATAAACCACAGTTTTTCAACCAATCACAGCACGCGTACTATTTTGGTTATTTTATAAAGGACAATGGTCTATCCAGAGATAACAAAATGGCGTCGAGGCGTTTGGCATGATTATCTTTGTCGGCCCAATATTTTCCATGTTCTAGTTTTTTTTCATTGACACTGATGAACGGCAATTGTCCGAATCGTTTGTTCAAGCTTCGCTCCAGCTATGGTGTAAACTTATCTATTTGTCTAAAGGTGTGGTTTTATCTCGGTGTAAGAACCTGTGAAGTTCACGAGTAACGTCGAACAAAGAAAACAAATAAGTTAAAACAGATAGAAGGAACATAACAGTGACAAAACAAAGAAAATCCTTCACAGGTTCTTACACCGAAGATGATCCAATGGGTGGATGATCCAATGATGGTGGATGATCCAATGATGGTGGATGATCCAATGATGATGGATAATCCAATGATGGTGGATGATCCAATGATGGTGGATGATCCAATGATGGTGGATGATCCAATGATGATGGATGATCCAATGATGGTGGATGATCCAATGATGGTGGATGATCCAATGATGGTGGATGATCCAATGTTGGTGGATGATCCAATGATGATGGATGATCCAATGATGGTGAATGATCCAATGATGATAGACGATCCAATGATGATGGATGGTCCAATGATGGTGGATGATCCAATGATGGTGGATGATCCAATGATGATAGATGATCCAATGATGATGGATGGTCCATTGATGGTGGATGATCCAATGATGGTGGATGATCCAATGATGGTGGATGATCCAATGATGATGGATGATCCAATGATGGTGGATGATCCAATGATGGTGGATGATCCAATGGGTGAACTGCTAGAAAGACTTTATATCTTGTTTTAAAATGTCTTGTCTTAATTTGTTTCTGTTATCCCAGGAATCCTATAATATCGGAACTTCTGGAAGACGCCCAGCTCGATAAACGTGTCCCTCTCATGATGTCAACCTCGTTTGCCTTCCTTCAGAGTTTATCTCGTAAGATAGAAAACACTCCGTCCCAAGGCGATGGCGAGGCGAAAGACAGCAATGTACGTAATATTTTGGCAGCTTCCTTGTGCATTTGTTTTTTACGTACAAATACTACATATGCAGCTTTTTTTTAGAGTTAACAATGAAACATAGTGGTTGTCTTTACAGTAAGTTAGAGGCCAGTTCTTTTACCGATCAACGCAGAAACGTTTTTGTAAAACTGTACGGTATGTGTTAAAAATGAAGGAGTTTGGATAAGACTTACATATGACCTGTTATCATTTCTATCTTCGTTTGTTACTTAACAATCGAATAGCTTATTCTATTCTTTTTACTAATATTTTATGAATAATTAATTAATAAATGATGGCGTTAATACATTGAATTTGTGAAAATTGATAAAAAAATTTTATAGTCAGACTATCAAGTCCCTCAACCCTTGAAGTCAGGTGAACAAAAGATATGTGACTTTTTGTTTTGTGTTTTATTTTGATTCGATTTGTTTATAAACGAGTATGATGGCAGAACACAAGATTACTTTCTATCAAAATGTCGTTTTGGTGGTGTTTCTCATCCCAGTCCAACGTAGGGTCACGTTTTTATTCGAATATCATTCAAACTTTGCAAAACTATGTTCAGTTACAACGATCGTTTTGAAAACCTTTTTTCGTCTCATTTGCATTTTAACCATCTGTCCAAGTGTCCCTCAGAGTACGTGCAAAAAATATTCTATGTTAGTACTAATATGAAAGTAACAATTTAAAGTAAATTTTTGTGATACCGTGTGTTTCTGTCAAATTTGAAACATTTTTTGTACCACACGCTAATAATCTGAAATATTCAAGCGTCCCTTCTTGATGAAGGAGTTTTTCCGTAAAACAATTGAAATGTCAAGGAGAAAAACTATTTACTGTCAGATTCAATCAGTGAAATATTTTAATAAACCTAGTCGTTCAAATTAATTTTAATTATATTTTTGTCTTTATTGTTCCTTTATTAGATTCGCCATGATTGTACCACAGCACGTCTGCAATTTATTTGTGTAGTGTGTTCCTACCGCTCCAAGTTTGCTGACATACCTGAAAATTACCACGAAATCGTGCTTGCTTTATTACTTCATTTGTTAAAAGAGCTGCAGAAAGAAACTTCAAAAATATGTATGCAGCAAACCAGACACACAAAGCGAGCAGCCACGGAAGCTTTTTCCTCGGCCAGTGAAGACGGCTCTAAACAAAGTGAAACAATCGAATTGATATCTAAAGTTTTTTTAGCGTTAATTCAAGGCTGTAAACCCGCTGAACTGTCAACACTACTTAATAGTTTGACCAATGAACTTGTAAGTATTGTTACAAGTGAAACATAAGATAACATATTGATTTTCGAAATGTTTTCGTTAATGTGTTTTATTTTATCTTTCTGTTGTTCATAATAAATGAATAGCAACCGTTATATAGAATATTATATCAAAATAGCTTTATTAGACATACATGTACATTTATACTACCTGACTTATATGGATGTCTTCATGATCGATTGGCATATCGCCATACGCCAGGTAACGTGCTTAACCAACTGGGAACGGAAAACCTATACTTCATTTATGAGTGATGGTGTTTAAAATTAAATGAAAAGATTCGTATGCTGGAGATCAGTCGCGATTCCTCAAACCCGATAACTTCTTACCAAGGATTATTTTTTTTCAACTTGTCTGTTCCTTAGCTTCTATGTAGCTTGTTTTTGCCGGAATCGTGGATTTAACTTGTTTCTTTATTAATGAGGCTAAACATATTTTCGTAAGCATCACAGTTCAGTTCAGTTTAGTTTATCATTTTCCATCTCATAGTTAATGATTTTAAAATACATAAGTTTAACAACAGTACGAGTGAATAGTTGAAATAAAAATGGACAAAAGAAATAATAGTTTTTGGAGGAAATGAAAGGGTGCCAGAGGAGCAGAGCTTTCGAGCTGGCCACCGTGAGCGCAACGCTTTACTTACGAATGAATTAATCTTTGATTTTTTTTTTAAATCCAGTACTAGATTAATCAGAGTTTTGTGGAAACTGCCCCTGATAGGTGATGTACATGTGAATTCGTTCATCCATGGACAGCTAATATCTCTTACGTGAACTATTTGTACTATACATTGCTGTGTCTTACACGGACGCGCAAATAAGCTTGAACCTTAGAGCTACAATCTTGGACAAAATTAGTAGGAACAGTTGATGCCCCCCCCTCCCCCATTACAATGTTGGTTTAAACAACAACTGTCGAAACAACATCGCTTAGGGGTATGAGGGGGAGGAGCGTTACTTTACATTTAAGTGTTTCAAATAATTTGTCCAAGATTTTAGGCTGTTCAAAGGCTAGTTAATTTGACCTCGTGGATTAAATGGAGATTCAAGGAGTAATTTCTTCTTTAAGAAAAGGTAAACGATTCGTTAACAAAGTTGTTTGAACTTTCGTGCTGGGCTGTTCAAAGGCTACTGAGTGTGTCTAAAATTGGGTTAAATGGTGATTCAAGGAGTAATTTTTTCTTTAAGAATTGGTAAACAGTTCCTTTAGAACGCTGTTTGAACCTAAGAACTGGCGGATCCAAGGCAAGTTTATTAACCATGGAGTAAATTGAGATTCAAGGAGTAATAAAATTCATCTTAATTAAGAAAAGGTAAACAGTTCGTTTAGAATACTGCTTGGATTTTCAAATAAAAAAACTTTAACCCATGAATAAAAGGTACAAAACCAACAAAAGCTGAAGTCCCATTGCCTGTTTTTTTTTTGATAAAATCACCCATTAACTGTTTGTGCTATCATCAAAGATAAACCTTCATAAAGGTTCATATAGCAAATATTGAAGGCTTGTTTTTAGCGTCATAAACAAACCAATATTTTCTTTTACTTTGTGTATTACAGAGAAACAACAAACCGGATAGAGTTTTGACAGCATTAACTTTGTGGTCAGACATGTTGAGTACCCGCTGGGCAAAAATAACAAAGGATCTTCGACCACATCTAAATCAAGTAATTACTTCTTGTTGAATGGTAATGGAATGATGGTGGTCGACTGATTGAATGGTTTACAAATTTGTTGTTTGTAATTGAATGATTATTTGTTTAGTCTTTTAACTAAGTTAACGGTATTAACATGTCGTAATAGAATATTAAGAATAGATATACACAAAACATAAATGATTAATATTAATAGAAGAATCAGTAAAATATTTTTTAAGGATTTCTTTAAAATCGATGTTCTAGAACTTAGAGATAAGCTCAGTAGAAATAGCATTTCAAAATCTATATAACAGCAAATACTTAAAAACTCGGCGTTCTTTACAGAAACAGTTGTACATAGATATAAATAAGTTCTACATATGCAGTGAAAATAATTTTTACTCAAGTATTATAGTCTTACACTAGTAAGAACCAACTATTGTCTGTTGTATAGGAATTAATAAAATGATTTCTGGAATGGTGAATCTCAGTTCTAAAGATTGAAATTGAAATTGAGATTCGAAGTTCTAGAAATCGATTTAGTGTTTCTTAGTGCTGAGTCTTAATGCTAAATGAAACTTTTCAATTTGTGTAAGCGTAGCTTACTAAACGGAAGATTCTTCACCAGTTGTATACTGGGGACAGTGTTAAAAGACATTACAGGTTGCGTTGTGCGATTACCCTGTTTCAAGTTGTTCTGACTGACTGAAGCACACGTTATTGTCAGTAATAGAGAGTGTAATTTTAATCAATACTCATTAGTCAAATTATATTTACGAATCTATTATATATTTTAGGTTTTATTTCTTCTTCATATTCTGCTTCAAGAATTTCGCTCCTCCGAACAAACTGATCTTCTTTGCCTTATACTTGACGTTGTTGTAAAGACCTTGGCACTTGGAAAAGTAAGAAAAAAATCTGGTATTTTTCACAAATCGCTATTTTGTTGTTAAAGGTTTTGCCACTTTGAAAGAGAAGAAAAAATAAATCTTTGTTTCTTTAGTCGTGATTTTGTTGATACGATTCTGAGCAACCATTTGCTAATTGTAACGCTTTCCTTACACGTTTCCAGCTGATTGTCTCACCACACAATGCAACATTAGTTCTCCATGGAAGTCTTTTAGTTGACAAAGAGCTGTTAGGGAGGAGGTGAGTTAAGAATTAAGCACTTTTAAATGACAAACTATAGAGTGGCAAATATCATATTGATGATTGAGTGATTCAGAATAACGAAAACCTATAAAATGTTGCATTAAAGGGGATCTCTAGGGAAAAAGTTAGCTGCTTTTATTTCATTTAACTTAATATTTTTGGTTATAGTTTTGAATATTTATTACCCTGAACTTTTAGACCAGCCGATATTTTTTACTTTAAACTTGTGGAAAAAAACAAATCGAAAGTACGCCATTTTGTTAGGGTTTGAGCCGCGTTAGGAGGGTCAGCAGTCATTTGTGACGCAACAGCGCCAAACAAAGAGTGCAGCAGTTTCAAAGGGTTTTCAAACATGCATTGGTTCCAAAAATGAAGTATAAGCTTGTTACAAAATTGTATTTGTTCCTGCTTCCGCTATAAAGATTTTTTGTGTGTATTTGACACGGTGACATAATTTGAATTTACGCTGAGAACTTTCTGAGCTGTCGGTTCTTTTCCAAGATGGCGGAGTTTCATTTAGATTTTTACATGACTTTAAAAGAAAATAATAACTATGCTTAAAATGCCAATTTACCAGAAATGTTATAACAAATTAGTTCTTGAAATCTTGAACCCTCTGTAGAATCAAACTTGCTAATATCCTTGATTTCCCCTTAAACTCGTTTTTGTACTTTGCACCAAACCTGGGGAAAGTGTTCAAACAAAGCCTGTACAGATTTCGGAAATTCAACTTAAAGCCTTTGGTATTAAAATTGATTTTTCCAGAACCTCGCCATGATTTGAACCATTGACCGACTAAACAATAGCCTCTGGCTAGGGAGAATGAGGAAGCACTTCCTTCACAATTGACGATAATTAAAGTATTTATTATTTTTTGTAATTGCAACGTCATTGAAATTCAAAAAACAAGACTTATAGCTGCGCATAGCTTCTCATGGAGTAAGGCACAATTTTCATTTGTAACATTTTGCTTTTAAATATTTCGTTATTGTTCACGGTTTCAGTTACGTGACTCTGGAGCGTAATTTTAATTACTGTTGAAAAGGTTGTGGAACACAAAAATAAAAATATATTTTTTCTAGATTCTGATGCTGTGTCTAGACTTGTATACAATTCCAATGTCTCATTGATTTGACTTTTGGGTCACGGACGTTTTTGTTCACATTCGCTTTGAAACAAAAATAAAACATTTATACATTAAACATTTCAGGTATACGAAAATATTTTTTATTCTTGACATGTTTCGACATTGTCACAATGCCATCTTCAATACAAAGTGAAAAAAAACGTTACAAATTACGAAAATAAAATCAACGAATACGTTCGTAAACAAACATTCTAACCTTTCTGCTCTTGTTCTTCAAACGTTCCATAATTCGTACAGGTATTCTGCTTGGTTCACGATCACGTATTGATACTCGACAATGCTTGTGGATTTTTTGTTTTAAGCTTATAGTAGATAGTTCATTTGATATAGCATTGTTCACTATAGATTGTTCGTGGTCTCTCATAAGGTTAGACCCGTTCCGAAAACGCTCTTTAAGTGTTGGTCTACCACGAACAAAAGTGTGTGCCTTTGTATGTAGTTTCAGCGTGTAGGACATATCTAACCTTGAATCACGAGTCGTCATTCAGCCTCCATGTGTGCTTTGAGCTAGCCTAGCCTTGCTTACGCATGCGCTGACCTAGCCTTAGTTACGCATGCGCCGTGCTACATAAACGCATGCGCTTTACTTGCTAGACTGCGTTTTGCGTCTCAAGACGAAAATAATAATAATAACGAAGCCCAAGTTATAACTCGGGTTCCACAGGAAGCCCGAGTAAATAGGCGGAGTAAATTATACTACTACCATTCTCTTCTTCATGTACCCGTTTCAATAGTTTTTCAAAAACTGCATGGTTAGTTAATAGCTTTTTTTTTTAAATGATGTAACTTCTTTGTTTTAAAACCAGTGTTTTAATGTTCCTGCAGCTGTGCAAGGTTGTTCCAGTGTCAAGTTTCACTCCTCAGTACAGTTCTGTTCCAGCATTCTGAAGCGGTGTACAGTACGGTCCACGTGTTCCTGTCGTGTGTTGCAAGTATCCTCAATGCGAAATCTATAAGTAGTACTTTTGTTTAATAGGCGTATTTAAGCCTAAATTGTTCCTTTGTATACGGAAAATACAAGTGAGGCGAGGTATATTTTACAATATCCCATGAGAAACCATTGATTGGTTGAAACCATTGATTGAAACCGTAATTGATCAAAATTGAACAGGTGATTTCATTATATCTGAGAACATACGGCCTATCGTCCAAAAAAAGTCATTTTTGGTGACCAAAAAACATGTGACTTCTTCCGTAGACTCAAAATCTGGCAATCTATTTCGCTTAGTCTAAACAGAAAAATAGAGAATCGGTGAGGAACTGGGAAATACTCTCCAACTAAATGACGTATTGTTGACGTATCATTACTTCTGTCTCGTCTCAGTCCACCAAACTAGAATGCCAAAAATAGGAAAATAACCATAAATTATAACAGCCGTAACTCTTGTTTTTTATCGGGTTTCTTTCAAATTTTACAGAAGTAAGTTTTTTACAACGATCTTTTAGAAAATCGAAAAAGTAATTTTGTGTCATATGCTTTTTAAACAACTGGTTTCATAGTCCAGTTAATAAATCATTGCGTAGAGTTTACTGTGTACTCCATGTTGAATTCCTTGATTCGGTTTTAACAGATGTGTTGAGACACTTGTTACAGTTTTGCAATGAGAATCAAATGAACAATCCTAGAGCTTTGTTACATTCAAGAAACGAAAACGACACAAGAATTACTAAACAGGAAAAGATTCTTTGCGCACAAAAGTTGGCGAGGTAACTTCGACTTAACTTTCAATTTGAACTCAGAAATTAACTAGAGCATCGGAGTTTAGTGAAGATGTCTCTAATAAAAAAAAACGATGCTTTCTTTGCAGGTTGTACAAGGAAATCGCTTCTCATAAGTCAACTTTCTCTAAGGTAAAGTTTTTGTTTTGTAATTATCGTCATGGGTCAACATTCCTGCAACCAGTTGTTCAAAAGCCGATAAGAAATTTTAGCTGTAATTTTGGGAGTAACGAGGCCTTTTCCAATAAAAATCCATACAGTATTCATAAATTGTTGTTTACCTTTTCTTAAAGAAGGAATTCCTGTTTAGATTTTTGTTTAACTCAGGGTTAAACTTAACCAGCTTTGAACGACTTGTCCCTGGTCGATGGATTTTAATTGTTTGCGAAAACTTTCTTTGGTTTTGTATAAATAACGAAGAATATATTACTAACGGCAACGCTCTAAAGGTGCTTTTCTCTCCACTCCTGTTCCGGTTAAGAACCCAAGTTGATAGGAGGAAAACGCCAATTGGTTCATTTACAAAGTATGGTGAATTTGCCCCAGGGATCACCGAGGACAAACCTACAAGTCGAGATTTGAACCCAGGTCTTCGCATTCAATCTCCAACTCGAGCCACTGAGTCACGCTGCATACTTCTTTACGAGAGGATAGTTATGCAGTTAGCATTAGTTTTGTAGTTTTGAAGATATTCACTGAAAATTGATATTGAGTCCGTCAGCAAGTGTTTGTTGCTTCACACTGCATGTAAAATGTTTATGGATAAATAAATTACAAGATTATATAATGCATGCATAGTGATAGAAAAACAATCTGTTCACAGTATTCTCCATATATTGTCGCTGAATATGTAACAGGAACCAGCTCCACACCACTGCCGTCTGCTGTAAAAGTAAGTAATTTTCAACGAAGATCCACCTTAGTTTTTCAATTATTCGTTTTTCCTTACAAAGTTTTTCCGAGAGTCTCAATTTTTCCCTTTAAACTTGTAATTTAGCAAACGTTACTCAGTCGCCGGCGCAATTCTCCCTTAAACAGCCGATGGCATTTGAAACAGTCGATGGCATCGACTATTTCAAATGGTATTGGCTGTTTTACGGTATGCCATCGACTGTTTCATATGGCATCGACTGTTTACGAAAGAGAAAGCTGCATCGCTAATGCTCTTACAAAAACTTTTGTATCAGCTACCAAAGTAAAGTGAGACTCCGGTCTGAATTTTTAATTATAGTTTCATCGTTTGTTGCTTAAGGATTACGGCTTCAAATTCTGTGGACGATCTACACCTTGCTGCGAGTGACTGTCAGAGTCGCTATAGTCATTGTTTTAAGTCCTAGCTGCTTCTAACTTAAAGTGAAGTACGTACGGATATTTTACAATAAACGATGTTTGAATCTTAAATGTGGTTGTAGCGCGATTGACATCTTATAAATATAACATGTTCTCACGTAATCTGATATCGCTAAATAGAAAGAAATTTTAAAACAGTTTAAAAAAATCTCTCATCGCATTTCATTTTTTCTAAACACAATGCCCCGACTCCATCCTTATTGATTTGAATCTTTTAGTGACTTCTTCTTCGTATCCGCCAAAGCTAACTCAACTTTCCCATCTTTTGAGGTCGGTAAATGCGTTCCAGAGTCTGCTGGGCGCTAACCAGCATGCAATGCCGGATTACTGTCCAAACCTGGAACACAGACTCCGGAGATAAGCGTTTGCGTTATTGGCCATTTATAATCTTCATACAGCAAAAATCTGCACTTTAGGAACCTGGTTATTAAGAGCCTAATATTGCATTTAAATATCTCACAATATGAAGGAAGCCATCCAGTCTCATACTAAATATTAACTAAATGATGATGTTTAAATTGTGATACAAGAAGAATGATATGAAAAAGGTCTTTTAAAACTGCGTGAATAGTAATGCTTTTAATTTACATTGTGTTCCCTAAAACAAAAGTCTGAGTTCAAAACTGGTGCCGTAGCTGGTTGATTTTAGATATTTCCTTGACGCAGTGTGTTTTACAAACATGTTTTACCTTCCCAGGATGCACTTGTGGAGGGGATCTACTGTATCCTGGACCTATGTGGCACACATGAGCTGTCTCTTCTACGTGCAGTACTCGAAAACGCTTCCCTGGATTTGTTTCGCGCACTATACAGCGATTACAATAAATATCATAAGTTTAAAGGAAAAGTGTAACTCAAAGATCAGAGACCGATTGGAAATGAACGGTTCGCTGAAAAAGTGTTGGCCATTAATCCAGGATTGGTCAGTTATGAAGCGGAAATGCTAAAGTATTTACAGATACACTCCATCAGTTAACTTAATAGTGTATTTTAATTCGGCCTGCTGCTAATCTACAATAATAGTTTGTATGTTTCTATATTTTCGTTACATCTGTGTTTTACAGTTTGCTGACTCTAAGAGAGTCTGGAGTGGTATTAGACAAATAATCCACTCTAATCCTAAATCTTATCAGGAATTTGCAAAAATCAATAATAATGTTGATATCACTGAACCAAATCTGATTGCTAACTCTTTTAATAATTACTTTGTTCAAGTAGGTAGCAAACTTGCCAGTGAAATACCAGCAGTTGGACTCATTTAGACTACTTAAAATCACCTTTATGCAATAGCTTTTTCCTTTCTCCTACCTCAGCTAATGAAATTGAAAAAGTGATCTCTAGCTTTAAATGTGGCAAGGCTACAGGACCTTTCACTATTCCAATTGATGTTTTAAAAACTATCAAAACAACTATTTCTAAGCCGCTAGAAATAATATTCAATGAATCATTTGAAACTGGAATTGTCCCTAGTAATCTTAAATTAACTAATGTAATACCCATTTATAAAAAAGGCTCTCAAACATTAGTTGAAAACTATCGTCCAATATCTCTCCTATCTATCTTTAATATAATACTAGAAAAACTTATGTATACTAGGCTCTTGAGTTTTTTAAATAAAGAAAAGGTTCTTTTTGACTTTGAGAAACAATTTGGATTTCGTTCTAGATATTCAACCCATCATGCGCTATTAAGCATTGTTGATAAAATCCAAAGGTCCATTGATGAACGTGAAATTCCTTGTGGTGTATAGTTAGACCTAAGTAAGGCCTTTGATACTGTCAATCACACCATTCTACTACGCCTTCGGCTTGTAATTTTAGAACGTTCTCGTGTCTCTCCCAATATCACGCGTGCTCTATTTCGCCGATAAAGTCATAGAAGGTTGTGCTCTAATGCTTAAATAAGGGAATATTGGAACAAACTGTTGTTGTCATTGCTTTGCTCAAAAAACCCCTCGCAGTTTTGACGGACAAACACGGAGGAAAAAGACGGCTTGTAGACCTCTGTGGCGATAACCACGACCGCATGATGCATATGTTCGATCAGGTACGCGACATTTAGTATCTAATAGTAATTCCCGTTGACCTCCGTGAAAATATTAACGCCTAATGCGTTATCACAGAGTAAGTAGAGACAATTGGTTTGGAAACTTGACGAGTTCTTTGCTATATTTTATTGTCCTCCTTTTCCTATTGAACTATAACGTTGACCACATACGATTCAACTCTCACGCATTCAGCGTAAGATTC
>JAOBRB020247786.1:0-11642 GCA_027575285.2 Zoanthus pulchellus | reverse complement strand
CTGAATATAAATAGATGGCATCCTGGATTCTGCAAGAAAAACCTTGTTCGTTACTTTACTATATATCAAAGAAAAGGTTTTTCATAATTAAAATTGTAAAAAAATCATTGCTGCTTGTGATCATTGCAACTACCGCATAGCAAATAAGTAAATAAACATTGCAAATAATCTTTGAAAGCCGCAATACCTGAATTTTTCCACTTGATGAAAACTGGAGATCGCGATTCGACAATCCTAAAAGTTCGCTTAGAGCAAAATAGCAAATATTATATGTCTGCAGTTATTATTCTGACAACAGGTTTTTTATCTTAACACTTTGCGCTGTGCTTAAAAAACAATTCTGCTGAGAGATCTCATTTGGGCATTATGATTGGACAAATAAACGAAGCTGTTGTTAGATCTCAGCTCACATTTCGATCATGCGTAGAACCGTGACTATGCCCATTTAAATCAATTTTGTTACTGTTTGGCCTACTCGCTAACGTAATCAGCACCATTTTTATAAGTATTAATTGATTTTAAACAGACATCAGATAAAATGGCCGTATTAACTTTTCTCTGGGCAATTCTGTTTGGAATATGCAAGTTCGAGGGACACATGCTTTTGTGTGCGTCTTTGTAAAGTGTCTCGCATAAATTGGCTCCGGGAAGTGAAGGAGCGTGATTCTCGGAAACTGTCGCTCTGTCCGCACCAAATAGAAACTTAACTTCTTTTATTTCTTATTTCGTTATTGTTTGTAGGTGTTCACAATATGCTCAAAGGAATGGTTGATACATGTGCTTCTCCCGACATCCACAAAGTTATTGACGTCATTAATCATGCTCTGACGTCATCGTCACCTAAAACGCGTTACATTGTAGGATGGGACGCTAACCTTCTTTGGATCTGGTTTTCGAGGATTCCTGCTCAAATCGGAGACGCCATTTTGAGCATGCTTATTGGCCAAGATAGCAGATCTCATCTTCTCAATAATACAGTGAAAAAGGTCAAAGACGTAAACATGAATGGGCTAATGAAGAATTAAAGGGTGCTGACAAGTAATGGAAAAGTTTTATACTATTTTGCTATTTAAAACTTTTGTTTGATGTGCAAGAAAAACGTGACCTATTTAGAATGGAAAGTTTTCATAACATAGCAACTATTTAAAGATATATTTTATGTAATCGTTTCGGAAACCTTTCCAGTAATACTATAAAGTGGTGTAAACTAAAATTGGAAGAGCAGGACGCTTCATTGTTTACCAAACCTTTCGATTGTTTTCTTAAAAAAGTATCGACTAATGTGTCCGGCACATGTTTTGAAAATAAATTATTTCTGCATAGGATTGTGATTTGTGTTTTTTAAGCTATTCATTCTTAAATCTTGTTGGAAATAAACGGCTCTTACACCAGCCAGAGCAGTTAGGGGTTGCGAATGATAAATGGGATACTTCGTGACACGGCAAGACTTGTGTTTTGCATGCTTTGCAAGCCTGACAAATTTTGTTCTTTTACGTAGCGAGCTCGAGTGTACAGTCGCACTTTGTAATAATCGTCGCGCTTTGTAACACCTGTTGCACTTTAAAGTAACCTTCGTCGCACTTTGTAATGCAAAAAAGCCGTCGCACTTTGTAAAAACCTTCTAATTCTATTATCTATTTTCTTCTGGGAAATTCGGTTTTCCTCCCTCTACAAATTTGACTTTCACTGCAAGATCTGAACCGTCGAGCGATTAAGCATTAGGCTCTGTCTTCCAAGAATGGGCAACCACTTCCTTTGCAATTGACGTTAAATGTTACAGTATTTATTTATTTCTATGTTTAATAATGATAATAAATATGAACTTATAAAGAACAAATTATCATAAAATGTTCAAATGCGCTATTTACAAAAATACTTTATATTCTATAGTATCGAACTATAAACCAAATACTTTGCGGAAAAGAAATCTTATCTTTTCAATTTAGTTTTAAAAGAGTGATAAGATAAAGAATTTTAGATATCAATGGGTAGACTAAGAGAGTTCCAGCGTTGATGTGCAGAAGCAGTGAACGATATTAGTGGCGAAAAGAGAGGGACTTTGTGGCAGGAACAGCTAGCAAGCCGAAGTTCGGAGCTGGACCCTAAATAAATTTTAAAAGATTCTTTTTTCGGTATATGACTCTTCCAGTTTTGTACGTTAGTGTCAATAGGTTGGGAGAACCACTTGATCACTGGTCTTCTTGTGCCTGATAACCGCTTTCTGCTAGTGCCGGAGTTCTGATTGATTTATAACTCGCTTTGTCAATACCTTTAAATTTGATAAAGTTATTACAAAGTGTGACGAATGTTATTTCAAATGTTATTACAAAGTGTGACAGCATTTTTATAACAAAGTACGACAGCTTTTTTATAACAAAGTACGACAGCTTTTTTATAACAAAGTGCGACAAGACTTATTACAAAGTGCGACGGATTTATTACAAAGTGCGACTGTACATCGAGACTTTAAGTAATTGAAATGCGTTTAGATCCCCGAAATTTTAGTCAGCTTTTGTACGAAGGCAGAATAATATTGCTAATGTGCACTTGTACAAGATTCTTCAGTATAAAATCAACTACTCATAAGCTGTAAAATGAAATTGCGCAAGGTGTCAAATCTGTCAACAGTCATTAGCTAAAAAGTAAAGGTGAACTGAAAGCCAACACTAACTTATTTTTGCTTGAATCTACCTGTGTGGTTGATAAACTATGTGAAGCTTTGTTTTAAATTAGTCAAATCTTATTGAGAAATTAAGTATAGAAACAAAGAAAAAATCTCAGATTTGCCGATATCGTCGTCGCAAATGAGCTTGTCAGCGGTGTGGTATAACGTAGGGTTACGATATTCAATGTAGCAGTTCGCTTCGAAATTTTGATATTTTTCGGATAATCTAGGTCTTGCCAGCCAAAGTCGCACAGTAACCTTGCACTTTAAAATTCACATACTTAGACATTATAAGCCTTATCATGGCTTCCACGAGCCTCTTGTCATATTAAATCAGAAAACATAACCTAATTTATTTTAAAAAACGGCAAGACTAAAAATAGATTATAAGTTTTTCCTTGCTTTAATCGTCCTAGTATAGTATCCTACGTCATAAACAACCGCTGACATTGGTGGCCCAGAAGTGCACGGCAAAACTTCAAAGCCTCACGGCAAAACTTCAAAGCCCATAGTGAGAATTTGAAGTTTTGCCGTGAGGAACTGAAATTTTGCAGTGAGGTTTGAAATTTTGCAGGGAGTTATGAAATTTTGCAGTGAGGATTTGATGTTTTGCCGTGAGGATTTTAAGTTTTACCGTGAGGATTTGAAGTTTTGCCGTAAGGATTGAAGTTTTACCGTGAAGATTTGAAGTTTTGCCGTGAGGATTTGAAAATTCCCCGTAAGGATTGAATTTTTGCCGTGGGGACTTGATATTTTGCCGTGAGGAGTTGAAGTTTTGCCGGGAGGATTTGAAGATTTGCCGGGAGGATTTGAAGTTTTGCTGTGAGGATTTAAGGTTTTGCCGTAAGGATTTGAAGTTTTGCCGCGCACTTCTGGGCCACCGTAGTTAGCAGCTAAAAAGTTCTTGTAATTGACCTATTACGCCTAAATTTTCATGCTACGAAAAATAATGTTTAGCAGACTTACCACATTTTCTTGGCCGTGACCTACTGGGTGAAATATTTAAATTCTATATATCTTCGTTACTATAGAGACGCCATTGGTGAAAATAGAAACACGAGGCCAGGAGATTTTGTATATAGCCTTGATTCTGCTCTAACTTTGGAAACCTTAACTTTTTAAAAGACAATTCGCATCCCTTAATGCTCGTCTACACTAGCAAACATTTGCTTGCAAACAACAGCAAACACAGTGTTTGGTGACCAGTGTTTGCGAACAAATAGAGACTTTAGGATGCGAGGACGGTGACAACGACGAGAACGGAAGAAACCAATGGCCTTAATTACAAAATACAATGGTTTCACGTTGGAATGTTGCAAGCTGACCAGTTGCTCACTGTGTCTTCACTGATAAGCCGCGAAAAGCTCACTTTTGGGGTCCCGTGGATAACGACAACGTCAAACAACAAAATTTGGAAGCTTTTGTTTGCCTTCGACAATGAACCTTTTACCATTTACTGTTCCAGAATCATGTATAAAATCTAAAATGAAAATTCATCGATGATCTAAAACCGAAGAACTAAGCGGGAAACAATATTTCTCAAACCGCCGTCTACTTTGCTTCCGTCCTCGTTTCTTAAAGTCCCTAATGTTTTCTAGTGTTGACGGCCCTTTAGTAGTTGTTGCCAGTATAATATGCATTGTACGTGGCGGCTAGCTGGACACGTAAAATTCACCGTCCATCCTTTCACACAAGTCCACACTTTTTCATATTTCCTATTTTTGTGTTTCACTTAGTCCCTCGAGGATGTAAGACAATGGCAGATGGAGGTCAAATAATGAGATTCAACAAGATTCTAATGAGATTCTTTTGTATAGCTGACCACCATGTGCGCTTAATTGGAACCTTATGAAACCCACCTATTCCATGCAACTCGAAATTGATTTGGAAGTAACAGCATAGAAAGGCAGGCAGGAAGCTTTGTATTATACAGATAGGTTTTATTAGGGCGACAAAGCATAATTTAAATCAACAAACTTTATTTTCAAATTTTGTAACGACGGCAATTAGCTTAGCTGTTCGAGTATAGTGTACGGGAGCGGATACAGGGGGGTGAATTGGGTGATTTTCACTCCCCTTTTCTTCAATTTTCTGGTACATTCTTTGTACTTGCCACCCTTCTTCTCCTAGAGTCACTGGTAAATTCTTTGTATTATTCACCCCCCTTCTAGAATTTCAGGATCCGCCACTGGTGTAGAAGTAAGTAGAGACAATAGTTTCATAACACCATAGTTTCGTTATGGTCCGGCCGAGAATCGAACCCGAGACCTCCCGCACAGTAGACTGGCGCCTTACCAACTAGGCTAACCATTAGGCCAGGCGGCGGTATAGTTTACGCGATGAAACTGTGTGTATAATTAAGTAGGCTCCGATACAGAAATTATGCCGAAGTCTGTGCTTTAGCTCCGTCAGCCTTCTTCATGGTCACGTGTTTTCCCCTGAATATCGGGGAAGCAGTTGTGTGCGCCCTGAGTTTTGCATCTGGTCCCTGGGTAACTTTGTTTCAATACTTAATTTCGCAAAGTAATGGTTGTCTAAATTGTGTTTATAAATATAACAAACATCAAAATCAGTTACAGCCCCATAAAAGTTGTCGCATTTGCTCTTGAAAAGGTCTTTAAAATCTGACTACTTCTGTAGTTTATATAGATATTTGAACAGACATAACTATAATGCTGCTGAAAAAAATTTATTGTTCATCAGCAGAATGCCCGAATTGTGTGCAATTCTACGATTGGTTTCGGCTCTATTTAAATTGTTCTCCATCTTATAAAATATCACGGCCATTTTTTACGGATCGCCTTGAAAAGTCGCGCCTAAAGGAGTTCGGATCAATAACCCCCAACCCCTATCCCCCCTTCCCTTCCCTCCCTCCCTCATATTCCATTTGCATCCTTTGGCCTCTCTCTGAATCTGAAGCATAATCCTACTTAAATTTGCGATAACATTGTAACATGAAGAGTAAATTATACGATAATGCCGTTGTCAACGCGCAAGTGCTCGCGAAAGTGGTTCGTGATTATTACCGAATGTATTAATTCTAGCTAGGCGTTGACTAAAAAATGAATGAATAAAAAAAATGAATACTTTATTTAACGTCAATTGCGAAAGGAAGTGGTTGCCCATTCTTCCTAGCCAGAGGCTAATGTTTAACTGCTCGATGGCTCAGATCTTGGTGTGAAAGTTGATTTTGCAGAGAGAGGAAAACCGGAGTACCAAGAGAAAAACCCTCGAAGTCAGATTGAGATCGACAAATCTCAGCCCTCATGCTCAGCCCAGGAATCGAACCCGGGTCGTAGAGGTGGGAGGCACGACTGATGACCACTATGCCAAACTGACTCCCTAGTTTCCTTCGAGTTTCCGTATTTAACACTGAAAATCAGTAAATTTTTGCCGCAGCTTATTCTTCTTATTTTTTTGGTTGTTTCAGCCCAAATTTGTTCCTAATCTGTTCTTAATTCTGTGAGCGGTTTCATGCAAATAATGAAGAATCAATCAAAACCAAATGACAAGACATTTTCAAAAATCAAAAAAAGATTGCTGATTGTCTGAGGAACATTAGATATTACATGAATACGTGTATCATTTGGTACAATAGTAGCAATGCGAAATGTGAGACGGTGCTTCTGTGTTTTTACTGTGCACATTGAGAACGTAAATTACAAGATTCGGTAAAGTTTCAACTAGAAACATTTTCACTTTTTTCAGCCTCATCCTGAGCTTGTTTTCAATTTTTGGCCAATCAGAGCCTTATTGTAGCAAGTACGTCATGTATACTTTCCATGAAATTCAAGTTAGAACAAGCTTTGTGATTGGCTGAATTAAGGTTGGGGTAAGTTTTATCTTTTCTTTCATTGGCTGAAATTTCATGGGAAGCTTACATACAGTACTAACCCTTATTGTTCTCATGAAGTTATTCTTATGAGAAAGATTGTATAGAAAGAGCACAAATTTTTCTATTTTGGGAGATATAATTATTGTTAATTTTACAACCGATAATCTACATAATAATTTACCGAATAAACTTTTTTAAAGCCGTATTACTTGTATAAAGTTTCGGCAAATTTGACCATTCTACTTTCAATCCAGTTTATTTCTTAAATGTTGCTGTACAGATTGATCGAAATTTTTGAGCTTGGCATTCATACCAGCCTTTTATAGTTTTCTTTAGAACCATTCGGATGCCATTTAACCTCACACAATAAAGAAGAGGGTTTAAAGCGCTGTTTAGTAAAGCTACTGTCACACAATATCTGTATGCAACACGAGTGGTTTGCTTATCGAGGCCTTTAAACAGGCATACAACAATTTGGTAAACAAATATTGGAGAGTAACAGAAAAGAAAAAAACCTACCACAATAGCCATTGTCAACGTTGAGTTTTTGTATCTTAACATTCTTAAGTTTTCAAACTTTTTCGAGGGCAGCCCAACTGTATCAGACATTTCAGTACTCAATGTTTCGCTCGCGGAAGATTCTTGTTTTATGAGTTTTCTGTGATAAATAACCGTTTCGTAAATTTTACGGTAGCAGTGAATTGTGACAACCAGATTAAAAGATATGTTTCCAATCACCATTGGTCGTACATACGTTTCTTTTACATCCCAAAACCGCAACATACATAGTGAAGTCATTATGACCCAGAGCGCCGCAATCACTTTAAGAATTCGCCTGGATGTCACTAGTGTTTTGTACCTGAGGTGAAGCCGTAAAGCAAGGAATCTTTCAACTGATATTAAGGTCAGCGTTAAAAATGTAATACTTGCTACAATCCAAGTTGCCAAAGAACCAGCGACACCAACAATACAGTAAAGGTTTGTGTTACGTTGCATTTCAGCCAATTTTGTTGCAATATTCAACGGCGCCACAACAAGCCCTGTGAAAAAGTCAGTAACCGCAAGACAACAGAGAAGAGTGTTTGCTGCACAGTGAAGTGATCTTGTCTTCCAAATAACAAAAGCCACCAAAGCGTTACAAACCGTAGCAAATACTGCTATCAGACCTTCCACGACAATTGTTACAATATTGCCAATTAATACTTGTGTTGTTTGCTCGACTGCTTGTTTCAAAAAACTGCAGGATACTTCTAAATATTGAGTTTGATTCATCGTCTCTTCCATTTCAAACCTTTCTTCTTTCCTTGGTCACTGGAGAATTATTTCATCAGAAAAGTTAGACTGAGAATGGCGAGATAAATACCAGCAAAACATCATTTTGGATAATTACGTCGTAAATCTTGATAATTTAAGTTTCCTTTTATAGGTTTATAAAATATCAAGAAATTATCAACTTTCGAGTGGCACTTATCAAACTGGATGAGGAGATTAAGGGGTGTTTCATAATTGGGTTTTTCTGTAGATTAATTTGAGTTTGACAAACGCAACAATTCATTAATCAGTGCGTCAGTATTATATTGCAATATAGAATATTAATGCTGGCAATCATCAGTTAATCAAGGCAGGTCAACTGATTTAGCGGTCGTTGCCGTTGGGTAATCGATTTATCTACGCTTAACTTTAAAAAGCTGACCCCCTCATCCCCCATCCCCCTTGACCTCAATCCTATATTATCATTCTAAAAATTTTATACGATAAAGTCTTTATAGAAATACTTGCCATCTTATGACACTGTCTTCAAGTTCAAATAATGATTAGCAAATAATAATTATTAAAAATAAAATGAACAGGTACACTTTAGGCCTTTAACAAGTTGACGTCTAGAACCAATGACGGAACTACAAGTCGGTAGCCTGTGGAGACGTAGGCTAAAAAGTCTACCAGAATACTTGTAGTAAATGTGGCCCAGATGTCTAATTGTTTTAGTATTAACCTACTAATCGTCAAAAAGGATGTAAATTTAAGTTATCGATGAAATCCTCTGATTCTATATATAGCAAAACTCTCTTTAGTGGTGTAGCAGGTCAGAATGCAAGGTCCGTGTTACACCGTTCATAGGTTTTAAAAATACTGTTATATATTATCGCATTTTGTTTTGTTAGCTATAGCTAACTCGCACTGTTGAGATCTAAAGCAGCAATCTGCATTCGGAAGATCTGACAAGCACACGTAACCACCATGTTTATCAAAAATGTATATATATTTGCACTAGTAAAAGTCAATGCAATAGTGATGGTGAATTTTCATATTTGGTGACAGCTGTTTATGTGATTCGTGTTCAAATATCCGTTTTTGGTTTTTCTTATTTAGCTTTTTGTCTTGTCCCAAATCCATGAGGCCACGCCTCCCTTATTGACGTCAATTTGACGTCAAGCGTTATCAGATCGATTTTCCAACAGCCATGAATGTTTTTAGTTTTACCGAAGAAATGTCGCTTCAAAAATAGAAACTCCAAAGTGTGAGTTAAATTTAGAAAGAACTGGTTTCGTTTTAGCTATCACCAGAAAGCTTTTTTCCATATTTGCTTTTTATTGGTTTCCGCTTTCAAATCTAATGGTACATGAGTCAAAGCAACACGTGAACATAATATTTTTAGAAAGAAACAATTCATCTGCAGACTGCACACTTTTTACTGTTCTTACAAAAAACGTTTAAGTCGGCTTCAAACGAAAAAATTAACTAATAAAAATAGATCCTTTTCAAAATGGTCCGAGTACAATTTCTCATTGCAGTGCTTCGATGCTGGCCAAGTTGAACTAATCACTAACATTCAAGATAAAACATTTTTTAAAAAAAAAATTAAATAGGAAAGTTTCCGAAGTTAATGAGGTCAAAAGTTCGTATTTTTACTTAACTATATAGGACTCTCTGAAATGGATTATCTGACGGGCGTTATTTGTTCACTAAAATATCATTAAAAACATATTCACAAACTATGATGTTTCCACGTAAACGAATAATTTTCTCTTCAAAGTTCAAACCACTCTTTAGAAAATATTTGTGATGCGAAGCTAATTTGAGCCTGAGGCCATGCTAAATGTTGAAGTCTAGAAAAGGAAGCTTTGAGACTGCTGATTTGAAGCTACCACTGATTTAGTATTTCGCAACATCTTGGACAAGTTGTGTACTTTTGGGGAAAAATATTGAAACAAACGTCTTCACTCAGCTCTAGGCCAACGCCACAACAGGCTCTTTTATAATCTCAAAAATGTCTTCCTGACTTAGCTTTGCGCTTTGCCTTTAGGTGGCCGGAAATTCCGGTTTGGAAACATGTTGCGTGTCTTGTACGTACTGTGTCATTGACGTTTTTTATTAGTCCTATAAAGCCGGGCTTAAACAATTAGATAGGAAACCGATTCATATCTTGCTTATGGTTCGAAAGTAATTATGACCTGCATAATTAAATAGCTGATTTCAATTCCAAATGTGTTAACACTAGGGAGAGCGTCACATATCGATTTCTCCATGAGAATCTGCATGGCGACGTTTCTTTTCAAACCCATCCACCTCCCTCCCCCTGAGAAACATTGTTTTATGTCTCCTAAACTCCAATAAAGAAAAATTCCTTATTAAATAGATTTACAGTACGCATAAAGTACTACATGATTTAATATTTCTGACTTGTCTTTTGATTCAATCGATCCTAAATTATTTTGCTGGACGCCGCAGTCAAGTCAATAATTTTTTGAACCTGATCAATAACGTGGAATGTTCTGAAACGCACAAAATATAAATAAAAATGTTTCTACAGTGTTATGCTATTTACCTTCTGTATTACAAAATTCCATACAATCAGTACCGTTGTTCATGCCATGGGATTGTTCAAATTAAATTTCGTAATGTTCACAATTGCTAAGTACGCGGAAATTGTTGCAAAAAAATTGCTAAACTTGTTAATTTGGGCAAGGAAAAAGTTTGGGTTATTTCAACTAACCAATGGGTTATACTTATAGCTATAAAGCAGTGGTAATTTTCAACTTTATAGATATCGTAGACAACAGATTTAGACAGTATGATGCAATAAGTACATACATCACTGTAAGGCCTAATTCAAACGTCGAAATTATCATGTGCCGAACTAAATAGAAAGTATTAAGTACATGATGAGTTCGGCGTTGGAAACCGTTAAGTTCGACACTCTTAATTAAGTTCGACCCTTATATTAAGTTCGACTGCCTCGGTCGAACTTAATACATTAAGTTCGACTCTGGTTCAATGCGGTTTCAAACGTCGGACTTATCATGTGCCGAACTTATTGCACTTGACGGAGAAAAACTAGGGCGACAAATGACGAATGCTCGCCGTTGGTAATTAAGTTCGACCTATTTAGTTCGACGTTTGAAACCAAGGTGGAAGTATAATCGATTTTTGTCGAACTTAATGCGTATTAAGTTCGGCACATGATAAGTTCGATGTTTGAATTAGGCCTAAGTTACGATTTTTCCAAACATTTTTCACAACAGAATTGTTTTTGCACAATAGAATTGCTTTTGCACCTTTCAAGTTTTGGATTGATGAAGTTCCTTGCCTTCTCCGTCACTAACATATCTGCTTTTATGTGTTTAGTTATTATACAGAACGTCAGTACAGCTATGCAATAGTTTTGTTATTATCACAAAAAAGAAGTTTTAAAAAGTTTTCGCCCACAATTATCGATATTCCCACGTTGTTTACTTAAAAAAACATCACGCGGTTCCCAACCCAACAGCCAAGCGTTTGGTAAGAACCTGCACGCATGCGCACAACCAGCATCACCAGTTTAAGTTCAAATCAAGCAACTGGAGAAACATTTGACAGCTCTTTCGTCGCCATGATTCTTGGCTCGGCTAAATTCAAAGTTAAAGTCGACAATCTTTTTTGTTTCCACTGAACACTAAATTTCTTTTCTTCTTTTCTATGGTGATGCAAAATCTAAGGCTCGGTAAGATAATAAAGAGACAACCTTTGTTTTTAGTTTTAGGACAGTTTTTAATTCTGTTCGTATTTCCAGAAGCTGAATTTGAAGAGTCAAATTCATAACTATAGCACCAGAAAAGCCAACAATTATCACATGCATCATTGCCGAACAAACCTCAAAAAATT
>JAOBRB020247785.1:4144-21453 GCA_027575285.2 Zoanthus pulchellus | reverse complement strand
CTCCACATTCCCCACAACTCTAGATCTCCCGATCTGGAGCCTTACCACCGGTTGTAGTTTAAAGTCATACCCAGGACAGTCATACCCAGGACAGAGTCATACCCAGGACAGAGTCATACCCAGGACAGAGTCATACCCAGGACAGAGTATGCTTTTTATTTTCATGTCGAAAATTTGATCTACCTGACCAGCTAGAGCAAAGTATTAAAACGTAAAACTGTTTTGTGATTATAGAAATAAACCGGAATTTTGAATATCCTTTTGCTATTTTCTACATTATTTGTACTGCATTGTTCCGTTTGAATTTGCACTATGCGGACAAAGCCTGGCGAGCAAACATCGTGACAAACTTTAGTCTCGAACAAATGTTTCATATTAAAAATTGCATCGCATTAGATTTTACCAGCTAATAAATTGTTCTTCTTAGTCAGTACAATACTACTTTTAAGCCGATAACAAAAAAACAGTGAAAAAAAGTATCAGTCTGCGTGGTCTGCATGGTCTGCAGTCTGCGTTTTTGGGTGACCGGCACTATCTGGGGTTTTTAGATGCACACTTTACACATTCATTGCACAGTTATAGAAGATAGCTTTTAATACTCATGGCTATACAACTGTTAAGCAACGTTTTTCATTAATGCCGTGTAATTATTGTTAAACTAGAAAAGCACTCAGAGAGTGCAGACCTCCGCCAAGCACATTGTGATCTCACGCAATATTACAGTCCTTCTAAATACAAGAATTAAAGAAAAAAAACATTGGAATTTGCACGTGCAGTGCGAGTCTTACTACAAGTGTACATTACAACTGTAGCCATAAAATTGTAAATGGCGCTGGATGTTCTTGTATGTAAATGTACCGAGAATGCTTCTAAGCTTCTGTGCTGTAAAATTGAAAATGATCCAGAATCCAGGAATTTTCCGGTTCACCCTCATAATTTAATCAGTTCCGCACGTTCCCATTTCTGAAAAAATCTGAAAGTTTCATAAAAATGCGTCTGTAACTTTTTAAGTTACGCGGCTAACAAACAAATATGCAAACAAACAAACAAACAATCCCCTGCAAGAACATAACCTCCTTGGCGACGAGCTTTTTCATTGTATAGCTTCCATACATTCACGTACGTTGATATTCAAAATTAAAAGATGGATACAAATATTAGTAACTATATTTGTGAAAAAGTTGTTTAATTGATTTGCTCAGATACCAGGTAAAGTCTTCTTTATCTTAATTTTCAAAGTCTCTTTGTTATCAGAATTCTTTGTTATTATAAACCCTCTATATATTATCCGTAATCTATAATTATCAGAATTTTCTGTTATTATAACCCCTCCATATATTATCAGTAATCTATAATTATCAGAATTCTCTGTTATTATAATCCCTCTATATATTATCAGTAATCTATAATTACCAGAAATCTCTGTTATTATAATCCCTCTATATTATCAGTAATCTATAATTATCAGAATTCTCTGTTATTATAATCCCTCTATATATTAGTAATCTATAATTATCAGAATTCTCTGTTATTATAATCCCTCTATATATTATCAGCAATCTATAATTACCAGAATTCTCTGTTATTATAATCTTTTTATATATTATCAATAATCTATAATTATCAGAATTCTCTGTTATTATTATCCCTCTATATATTATCAGCAATCTATAATTATCAGAATTATTTGTTATTATCAGCATTCTCTATTATTATAATCCATCTATTATCTGCATTTTATTATTATCATCTTTCTTTGTTATCATAATTCTTCTATTATCACCATTCTTCAATTATTACCAGCATTCTCTGTTATTATAATCCATTTTTTATGAGCATTCTATTATTATCATCATTCTTTGTTATCATAATTCATCTGTTGTCAGCATTCTATTATTATCAGCATTCTTTGTTATCATAATTCATCTGTTATCAGCATTCTATTATTATCAGCAATTTTTGTTATCATAATTCATCTATTATCAGCATTTTCTGTTATTATAATTGATCTATTATCAGCATTATCTGTTATTATAATTCATCTATTGTCAGCATTCTTCTATTATCAGCATTCTCTGTTATTATATTTGATCTATTATCAGCATTCTATTACCAGTAGCATTCTTTGTTATCATAAATGATGTATTATCATCATTTTCTATTATCATCATTTTCTATTATCATCATTTTCTATTATCATAAACTCTCAGTCATAGTCATCATTCTATTTCTGTCATAACTCTTACCAGGTCATACCACTGATACAGGTATATTTTTACTGCTTCAATCGTATCACTGATAATTATTGTCATGTCAAAGATCCGGTCATATTACTAATTCAGTCATCTAAAAGATCCGGTCATATTACTAATTCAGTCATATCAAATATCTGTTCACATTACTAATTAAGTCAAATCAAAGATTTGTTTACATTACTAATTTAGTCATATCAAAGATCTGATCATATCACTAGTTCAGTCATTTCAAAGATCAGGTCGTATCACTAATTCAGTCATATCAAAGATCCGGCATATCATTAATTCAGTCATATCAAAGACCAATCAGGTCATATCACTAATTCAATCATATCAAAGATCCGGCATATCACTAATTCAGTCATTTCAAAGATCAGGTCATATCTCTAATTCAGTCATATCAAAGATCAGGTCATATCACTAATTCAATCATATCAAAGATCCGGCATATCACTAATTCAGTCATATCAAAGATCCGGTAATATCACTTGTTAGGTTGTATGTTTTATCTGATTAGCGTTACTAGTAACAACAACTACTTTATTTGTTACAAATATACATTTACTGGCATCCTTTGTGCATTTAGGTTGGCCAGAGCCAAAATTGAGTTAGCAGAACAAAACCAAGAGTGTGGAAGATTACAGGGAGAGAATGTGGAAATGGAACAAGATATTGAAGGATTGGCAGTCAGTCATCAGTAAGTATTCAGTGCTGTATTCATATTTCTCCCTCTTGAGATATTGTAAATTCCTGTAAGACACCTGTAATTCCCCTTATAAAACTTAATGTTTAGCATATTCGATGAATTAAAATCAAGGTACAATACTAACAAATAAAAGCTTTTCTGCCGATCACAAAACACAAGAAATGTATTTGTTATGTTAGAAAATTGGTTTAATTAGTTGTGTATTATAGTGTGTCCAACGAGCATGGAATAAATGTGGCTGGCTCAACCAGTTTGTTATCCGTTGTAGCTGGAGCATATGGGACGAACTTCAATACTAGTATTAGTGATCTGCTCGAAGAATGAAAGGAAATGGGGTTGGGGTTAAAGAGAAGTAGCGGGGGAGAGTAAATTTAAACTCACCTAAAAGCTAGTTTTGCAGGAAAATTGAGGCTTTTCCACATTTCACAATCTGCACTTTGTAAGAAGTGCAATAAATTGCCATTTTAGAAAGGCTAGCTAAAGCTAAATCCTTTACGAGCCTAGTGGCCCACGGGGCCGGCGCTTATCTCCGGTTTTTGTAGTGTTAAGCGGAGGAGAATCTTTGACTCCCCCTGGACGGGACTCTTATACATCACAGGTTAGCTCCCAGCAGACGCTGGTATACTCATTGACCTACCCCGGAAGGGTGGCAAGCTGAGTAGGCTTAGGCAGAAAAGAAGGTCACACAAACATTCGAATCTCGGTAAAGTGCAGGGGTCGAACTGGGGACCTTGTGTTTGGAAAGCAGAGATCTTACCGACTGCGCCAACCACATCCACCCATGTTAGAAAGGGAATTTGTAGTAAAAGGAAAGGCTATGCCAGGAAGGCTGAGAATAAGTTGTAGTCAGTAGTTCCCATGTGCTTTGGTATTTGTCCTGTAGTATAAATTTTTGCTGACGGTAGAAAAACATCGTTTCTTTATTACGCTCTTTTTCCTTAGAATATTTTTTATCAAGCTGAAAATATTCGTACGAATATTTCTAGTTTCGCTTCGGGAATATCGGTGGCATAAAATTTTGGTATTTAAAATGTCGAAGGTAATAAATCTGCATTTTAACGTGCCGTTGCAATACATGTACAGTAATCCTTAACTGTTTTTTCTAGCATGCAAAATTATTTTCTTGCCGAAATCTGATCATCAGCATTATTCTTATCAGTTTGCACCTCGAAACTCTTATTAAACATATTCTTCTCTACTCCCGCTTAAAAAAGATTTGCATATTAAAATGTTTAGAGTAAGGACTGATTTTGTAACTGTCTATCAAAACAGCTACATACGAAGTTGCCTTTGATAAAAATTTCTGTGAATTTGTGGCCTCTCGAACAGAGAGCCTGTTCACAGGCTACGAATTCGAGTCAAAACCAGTCAGCTTATTTTGCCTTTGAAGTTCCCATGTTTTTAAAGTTTTCTTTCACGTATAAAACTTGTAAACTTCGTTAGAGCTTAACTTCTGTAAAAGTTATTACAATATAAAAGTTTTTATATTTCAACGGACTTAACAGTGGTGTATATAGCTGTAATAAAATAAGATCCATGGTTATGTTATTGTGTTTGTTACGTGCAGGGAAAAAAATGTCCATAATCTGTGCTTTTAGATTAATGACAGCTTTCTTCGCGAATGTCTTCCTTAGCATCGAGAATTTTGAAAAACCAACCCCAAATCATTTGCTGCTTACCTAATGCTAACAGGAGACAAAATATGAGCAAAATTGAGTTTTTGACTGAGGCCGCTGACATTTACCCTTTATAGGGACAAGGGTATGCTACATTTCTGGCTCAGAGCCTTAAACAACTTCGACATCTCAAATCTAGGTTTTTCGACAAGTTCCTACAATAATGCTACTACCAATTATTAAACACGTTCAACATTACTTGAATCTGTTGTTACCTTGGCAACAGAGCAAAGGGGTGGGGTGGGGTTCTTAAATCAAGTTACTACTATTACAAACATTACTGTGTGAATTGAAAAACGTTTTTGCGATTACAGCTTCCTACACAGTTTTAGGAGACAAACATGTTTATGATTTGTCACTGTGATTGGAAGACATTTTGTTGTTACTCACCAGGGTCGAATTGGATGTTCTTAACAAAAAAATTGAAGATTCAAAAACAGAATTAGTAGCTGAGAAACAAGAAAGGTACCGTTTTTTTTGCTGTGGTTATTTATGATCTACCAGGGATGGTTCCAGTTAGTATTTTAGTATTCTTATCTGCAATGCTCTGAATTAGCCAATATTGAAAATACCATAATACTCTTTATTTGCCCTTCCCCCCAAATTTTGCATAATCATTGTTTTTTTTGTCCCTTGGGACTGACAGTGATCCCAAGATAAACTGGAAACAATGCTTTTCTAAAATTTCGGTGAACAAACAAAGAGTATTAAGGTAATTTATTTGCTCACCAATTGCTCAGTATTCAGTGCCATAAGATAAAATAAATGATTTGTTAAGCTTGAAAAGTCTAATGAAACATCTAATGCACTATCCCTCATCCTAATTATAATATCAAGATATGCAAAAACTCCTTTGCTGTAGTTTTTTTGCTGCAAAGTTAAGGCAATCTAAACAACACATCGAACAACAGAACTATTAAGATGGCAGAACATGGCCTCAAAATTCTGGCACTCGTGTATTTTATATTTGTACTGTAACCGCATATCTAATTTTTAGGGGTGCTGTAAGCGCATTCTTAAATTGTAGGGGTACTGTTAGTGCATACTTAGTTTGTAGGGGTACTATAAGTTCATTCATAAATTTGAGGAATACTGTAAGTTTATACTTAGTTTGTAGGGGTACTGTAAGTTCATTTGTAAATTCGAGGGATACTGTAAGTTTATACTTAGTTTGTAGGGGTGCTGTAAGTTCATTCATAAATTTGAGGAATACTGTAAGTTTATACTTAGTTTGTAGGGGTACTGTAAGTTCATTTTTAACTGGTAGGGGTAATGTAAGCGCATACTTACTTTGTAGGGGTACTGTGAGTTCATTCTTAACTTGTAGGGATGCTGTGAGTGCATACTTAGTTTTTAGGGGTACTTTAAGTTTATTTTTAACTTTCAAGAGGGGTACTGTAAGTGCTGTCTTATTTTGTGCATACTTAATTTCAAGGGTGCTGTAATTATGTTTTTTCGTGTAATACCTTTACATTTTATAAAAATTATAACAACTTTTGGAAAAAGTTATAACACTAAAATATTGTTGTCAATGATTCAGGCTGCTTTTACAGCAGGAAAAGGACAGCGTAACAAAAGATGCCAATCAGTTTAAAGCTGAATACGGAAAAGAAATGGCCGTCATGTCTAGAATAATTTCTAATGGCAAAGCCGAGCACTCAAGATGTACTGAATATGTAAGTTCACATGCAGTCACTGCTATTGAGTGATAAAAGTGTTTCATCAATGAACTGTCGAATTTTATAAAGATCGTAAAGATTCATTTTCGCACATTTGAATGGTATCGAGGGTTTCAATTATTGGAAATGGCTCATTCTTTTCATAATAATCACAAAACAGGAACCGTGCAGTGATTTCAAAAATGGTGGGACTACGAGACTCTGTTACCCACATACTAGGAGGGCGTCAATTTTTTTCATTTGAAGTTAGCGTAATCAGAAGTAAACCGTGAGTAAAGTAACACATTGTAACACAAAATCTTAAAAAATTCCATTTTTCTCTGTGATTCGCATATCGAGCGTGATTCAGGAAGGCAGCACTTTGGAACGCGAGCACGGTAAATACTTCATGTTAGTAATCATCAATGTATTCATACAACACCTTTTGGTAAGCTGAGAAAGGACACTATTGGGACCAGATGAGTGTTTAAAGTTTTTAATGCGTAGATCTATACTTGGACGAAAATTAAATGTCTAATGTTATGAATAATTCCTTAACCTACTTATGTGTGCTCTTTCTTTTCTACTTTTTTCTTTTTATCTTTTTCTTTAAAAGTTAGTGTGTTGCTTGTTTGTTTTTCGCATAAGTTTGGTGAATATCCGACAAAATATTGCAGGGCAATGATCTAAAGAAAACACTTAAATTGGATGAGCAGGAGATCATTACCAAACAGAAGCAGATAAAAAGCATTAAACAACAGTACACAAGAATTCAAAAGCAGCTAAACAGTGAATTAAATGCCGTTCAGGTTTGTATATCCACATGGAGAAAGTCTCTTGGTATTATTTCTACTTCTTCTAAATTGTGTAAAGATTCTCTTCTACTCGAGGAATCGCAAACCTAGAAAGCTCGTAGAAAGTCCTTTAGTAGCGTGCGGTTCACTCTCTCTATATATTCTGCGTGTTATCCGTGTGAATTCGGGCTAATTAAGGCGAGCAAATTGTACCCCCGTAAATAGTAGAAACATTACATTTTATTCAAAGTTCAAACTATAAGTCGTTGAATATTTCTCTAAAAGAGAAATCAGTTCTTTGTAGGCCATATTCGATATCAGAGACAAAGATTGCAGAGTTTGTCTAAACAGAAAGGTCAACTGTAAGCCAGAAGTAAAATATGAATTGAATATCCTAGCGCAATATCCCGGGGAACCCATGAAAAAACAAATTAGCGAGGCAGAATACATTAATATCCTTAAACGAGAACCCAATTCTAAAGATGAATGGCTAATAGCCAAATCATTAGAAATCGGAATAGATTATTATCTAATCTTGTTTAGGTCCAATAGATTTCAGCTTTTAGTTTTTAGCTTCATGTTCTGACTGTTTTTAATACACACCATCATTGCTTAGATCTAAGCATTTTGAGCATGTTTACGTTTTTACGCGTCAGTTCTTTTAGTATATTTAGCAACATTTTTATTCACACAATTCACACTATTGTCATTTAGCCTATTGTTCTTTTGTTTCATATTTTGTACTCCCTATAGACTTCTATAGAACCAACTCTTTTTCATCAGTTATTCTGTTTTACTGAAGAAAGAGAGCAGCTCCGAAAACGTTATAAACACACACATATATATATATTTTTCGACCTGAATGGCACAATTTAATTTAAAAAAAAAACAAACTATAAGTCATTTTATATTAGGTGTTTTGCTTTGGTTATATCTCCTAGCGAGTTAGTGGTCGGTTCCGTGATTGGTCTGGCGTTAGATGTGAGCTTTTTAACAGCAGGAGAGATTGTTAGAAGCAGAGCTTGTCAAAAGAAACTTCTTGGAGCAACTTCTTGTGGTTAAACAAATCTCTTATTGCTCTTTGGTTTTATAGTTTTGGCACCAGCTGATAAGTTGTAGAGGGAATGATCGATCGGAGACGCGTGTTCTTGAGGAGTTGTGCAGGCGAGGCAATGCATTCAACTAATATTGTGTTAGGGTACTCCAAAATATTGATATATGGCTCTTTCCCCATCTTGCTGTTTGAACTATTTTTTTGTCAACTTAGTACTCCTGTCTAAGAGTAGCAAAGTTCAGCGTTTTAAATTGAATCGTCAAAAATGCAGTCAATTTAATATTACAAATTATTTATTCAACACCGCATTTATATTTATGTTTTTTTGTTCAGTTTGAATTGGTTGTCAAGGGCAATTTCGCTCTATTCCATGAGTGCTTTTCTCACTACATATATTGTTTTTGCCGACTCTTAATTTTAATCGATTAAATCTACGGTAATGTTTTGTAAGCTCGTTCCGAACAGAAAATATTTTCGTATTGTTTAGTTTTTATCCTTGAAAGAGCAACCTTTTGCAAGAAGTTGTATCTTTGTGAGAAATTACGCAATGAGTTTTGCCGGTTTTTAAACGTTATATTGTGAAATAGTAATCTCGCAAACTAGAGGCTTTCACAGAATTTGTTTGCATTTTTGTTTGTAAGCTTGTACTATCTTCCAAAATGTTCCTTGTGCTAAACGCAAATTTTCTGTATTCTTTTCCGTTAATAAATGGGAGGGTAGACTTGGTTGGCGCAGTTGGTAAGATGCCTACTTTCCAACTACAAGGTCACAAGTTCGATCCCGGCAGTTTGCCGAGACTCAAATATTTTTTATGACCTTCTTTTCCTCCTAAGGCAACTGAGCTTTCCATCCTTCCGTGATAGGTTAGCCGAATACCAGCGTCTGCTTGGAGCTAACCTGCGATGGATTAGTGTCCAGTCCAGGGGGAGTCAAAGACTCTCATCCGCTTCACATTATAGAATGATGGAGATAAGGCACTTAAAAGGATTTAGCTTTAATAAATGGGAACGCAGTTCTGCCTCTGATTCATTTTGAGGGGTCCGCTACTTATAAGTTGAACATGCTGTTAAGTAACTAGCCTCTTTTATGTTTCTGGTAAAAGTTTTTTTAATTTAATTATTTGTAGAAAAAGGGAAAAGGGGATCTGCCGGAGAATTTGGTCAGTGAAGTTCGGCTGAATTGAATTATTTTATGTTAACAGGAAAACATTTCAAAATTGGAAAAGGCACAAGAAAGCAAAAGAGATAATATTAAAGATGAAACGGTATGACAGTGGTAAAGAGTAGCTTTTTGTGGATTTAATTTGTTTTTCAGCTTCCATAGAATATTCAAGTTTGAATATTATTATCAATGCTAACAACAGGCCTACGATTCAGTCATCCTTTAAAAAAATTGAAATAATGCTGAAAGTACTTTATTTAAACAAGCAAAAAAAAATTATAAAGTAAGTGTTTCAGTTGAAGTTTGTAATGTTGATAAAGTAGTGTTAGTAGTAAATATAGTAATTGCTTCGTAAACGAGATACTTTAGAGAAGATATTTTTGTTTTCTTGTAAACTTGCCGCTTACCGAGCTCAAAACACCACTCACGAAATGCGAGTTGTTTTTTGAAGATTTTACTTTAGAAAATATTCTTTAGTAAGCGGTATTTCTCTAGTAGAATTTAAATCAAAACATACGCTGTTGAAGAGCATTGTGGATAAAAAGCTCATTAAATATAAGGAGAAAGGTCTCAGATTTTAGGGCTCACGCTGGTCAGCAGTTTTATTTAGAATCTATGTTGAAATTAGCTGCGCGTTTTCGTTGTGCGTTCTGTGCACGGAGAAGTTTGTGAGGTTTACAGCTTTTGAAGATATGTTTACATTGATCACCTTATGCAAGAGGCCCTCAACCTCGGTGATACACACGAGCGATTATTACGACACCTCACCCGAAAATGCCGAGCAATCATAAAGCATTATTTTTATTTTTCATGACGCTGTATATGTTCACATTGGTTTGGTTCTCAAAGGGAAAATTGCCGCATTTAAGATTAGCAAGTGACTTTTTCTAGTAAAACATTTTTGCTAGCAAAATTTTGCTAGTGGATTGGAAAGTTAAGCCGAGCCCTTGCTTTGTAAGCTATCATCTCAAATTTATTAATAATTATAATTTTTAACATATAATTGAAAACGTTTGACAGCGTGAGAACGTCAGCAGCATTTTGAGTAAATTCAAATTGAGGGCGAGTATTTCAGGGGAGTTGTCTCTACGTTAAGAGCAAACAGTGCTGTATGATGGAGTGAAATTTCTTGATTTGTTTTATCTAAAGTTTAGTTATCATTAAATAGTTAATACTGAGAAAAAAAACTTTACTTTTATTTTCGTGATTCTATTTTAAAGTTGTGGACTCATTCTAATGTTCGGTTTAACGTTTACTTTTCCTTTTAAAACCTTCTCCACAGCCAATTTTCAAAGATCTTGAGCAGCAGTTTAAAAAAAGAAGCGAAGAATTTGAAGCATTGAAAAAGAATGTTGCGGGTACAATTATATCACTTAATATCTTTTTAACTTATTGTTGTTAAGTAATTGTTTAACATTGCTGTCGCAGTTAAGCCGAGCGAAGCAAGGCAATTTCATAATTAGTCATTTAGGAATAATATTATTAATAGTAATAATAATAATAATAATAACAATGTGATTCTTATATAGCGCTATTTCTCGCAAGATCCAATAGCGCTGTACATTATAAATAAATAATACAAAAATAGTAATAATAAATAGAATAATAGAATAATTCTAGAGTTCAAAATATTTTTAGAAAGGTGTGTCTTAAGAGCAGATGTAAAAGTAGTAATATTTTTACAATTCCTAATGTCTAGTGAGAAGGCGTTCCATAAACTTGGGGCAGCGGCTGAAAATGCTCTCGCACCATAGGTCTTCAGATTGTAGCGGGGTTGGACAAGCAGGTGTTTAGTAGATGAGCATAGTGATCTTGGAGGCTTGTAGGCAGTAAGTAGGTCGGTCAGGTAGCGAGGAGCAAGTAGGTTAAGACATTTAAAAGTCATTAAGAGGATTTTGAAGCGAATGCGTGCGGTAACAGGTAGCCAGTGCAATTTTTTCAGAATGGGCATGATGTGTTCTTGCTTTCGGGTGCCTGTCAGGAGTCGAGCGGCTGAAATTTGAACGTATTGAAGTTTCTGAGGTTGATTCTGATTAAGACCGGAGAGTAGACTGTTACAATGATCAATCTTGGAGGTGATAAATGCATGAATAAGAGTCTCACAGTGACGGGAGGATATGAATTTGCTAATTTTGGCAATGTGCCTTAGATGGTAAAAGCTACATTTACATATATTTGCTATCTGTTTATCCATGGACATAACAGTGTCAAACCATACTCCATTATTTTTTGCTGACTTAGGTACATGTATTGTCTTAGAGCCAACAAGGATTGAGTCAAGTGTAAATGGCGGGCGATGGCGGGCGTGTAATATAAGCAGCTCAGAAGTTAGTCAGAATCGTGTTTGAAACTACTATATTCCTCTAGAATGTTTGCGAATGTCGAAAAAACAATGAAATTTTCTTTAATTCCAGGATTTTTTGGAAGCCTTGCAAATTAAAGACATATTGTCAAGTATGCTTACATTTATTGTGACTTCAAAGAGCGTTGTGGCATTGCTGCTGTTACTGTAGTTTAGAAGTCTGGATGAAAGTATTCATGAATGACTGATTGGATTTTATCGAGCGGAAACCAATTATAGAACTAAACACAATTTCGGCATCCTTGTGATGAACATTAACAGTTTTACCTATTTTGTTCAGCAGCATTATGTTTGTTCAGATATCGATTTACATAAAAAAACAAAATACTTTGTTTATTGGAAAAATAGATTTATCTCAACTCCCCAAGCTTCAAGGAGATAGCTTTTAAAACAATAGAAATATTAATATTCCAAGAAAACTTAGCATTTGTATTTTAAATTAACAGAGTTTGTACGCTGCCTGGAAAACCTGGAATTTCTTGAATTTTGGGATTTTTCATTCCATGTCTGGAATTCCGCGAAAATTGATAGATTTTTTGGGAGCGACCCTGAAAATCCTTAAATTGTACTTTCACCTTAATATTCTAACATGCCTGGAACGTTGTCTTGAGTAAAGGGTAAGAACCGTGTTGTTATGGCTGTTCAGATATCTATTAGATAAAAGATTAATCAGATCATGTTGTATATTAAGTTTCAAGTGGATTCATGTATCCCAATATTACAGACATGAAGAACAAGAAAGCAAATTTGGAAACTGCAGTTGAAAGAGCAGAAAGAGATGTTGAAAGAATGGCTGCCCCCCAGGTAATAAGAGGTAAAGTATTGAGTTGTGCTAGAACTAGCCCTTATACAGGGGTTTTTGATATAAAGGAAAACATTAGAAGGCGTTTAGACACAAAATGCTTCGAACAATGTTTTTCAGTTTTTGTTCTACTTTGCCTGCAGTTAAAGCTATTTTTGTCACAATAACTAACGGAGAGCTGCGTCGGTGTTTCTAAAGAAACAATTGTTTCTAAAGAAACAATTTAGTGATAAATATGTAAATTATACATCGTATAAAAAAGAAAACTTCTGGTGTTTCGGAAGTTAATACTTCGTGGAAGTAAGCTGCCTTTACATCCGTTTATTTTTCCAATCTCTTAGATTCTGTGGATTTTGATTGCGTTTGAAATCCATCTTTGTGTTGCAGTCAACAGTTTTTAAAACCCCAGTTATTAACTCACCTATCATAAGTTGTGTTGTTGAAATGTCATTCTAAGTTGTTTCCTCAGTTTTTATATGTAATCATCACAACTGATAGGTCAACCTAGGTACATACAACCTACTCGTTTAACTTCGAGGATATAAGGCCTGTCTCATGGTCCATTAACATTTGAGTTCTTCCGTCTACGTTATTCATCACTCCAACTCATTATTTCTGAGTCATACCTCAAATCAGCTGCAGCTTAGTTGTTTATTGCTGTAATCTTACTGCTACAATGGAGTGAGGATTTAAATTACTCCAAATGTCACTATTCAGATTCCTTTCATCCTTGTTTTCTTCTCTCATCATCTCGTGCTTAGTCTGTTGTTAATTTTTTTTCTGAATAAAGATGCGATTAAAGGAGGAATTAAAGAGCAAGCGTTCTGAAGGGTTGAAGCAGCTGGCTCATCAGGCTGATGAAATACAAGCTGTTGAAAAAGAAATATTTTCTACAGGACAAAAGTTTGGAAGGATCCTAAATGAAAACAACAAGATTAAACAGGTATGTAAGATTAAATGTAACAAACATTTACAATTATGTATCAGAAAGAAGAAAAGTTTTAGAATGATATAAAAAAAAATTAGAAAAGTTAATTGGAAGTAATCGTTCTTCAAAAAGCGTTGAAAATGTACACATTCACCATCGAGGGCCGCTGGAGAGTTTGCACTGGTGGGGTTCATTTGACAAGATAAATTTTGATATAGTGTTACAAAAGCCAAACAATGTCGGACTGAGCAGCGTTAAAATCGATTGAAAGTTACCAGGTATAACGAATTCTTGACTCTTGATTCCACTTTTGAACTTTTCCACTGTGTGTACATTATCTGTTTTAATGCGGAGCCATAGTTAGTCAGTCGTTAGCCCTGATCCACTTCACCTATTTGTGTCTATCCTTTTCTTCCTGCCCCATCAAATCCTATTATTCCAATATTTCACTTCACCTGTCTATCCACGTCTCTTTCACCTCATTGGCTCCTTTCATGCTTTACCAAGTGAAGCACTTTTTACTTCCGCGTTACTCAGCTTATCACACAATGCCACTCCTAACATCTCTCGCAGCACATTCATCGCTGTTGTTAGTAATTTTCTTTGATCTTTTTATTTAGGCTCCAACACTGGCCCTACTGTGGTTGTATATAGACCTATATATATGCTTCCGGTCTCATCGGTATCCCTTTGTCCGGTAAACTCAGCCTAACCTCCTTCCGTTTTAACCAGTTGGCATTCACCTTGATTGCACTTCCTTCTCACATCCTTCCCTAAATAAGCAACAAACGATCCCAGTTGCTTGTACAGTCCAACTCTAATCTTCAACTTCTTCCCTGTTCTTACCACTGTTAATGACTTTTATGTTTGCATGACCAGCGTGATTAGTTTCTCTCGTATTCCCGTTGTCTGTAAACACCATGCAGTACATTACTTCCGTAGGGATTCGACCATACGCCTTTTTTGACCCATGAAACAACAAAATACTGTCAGGTATATTGCACTTTTTCTAACGGATTCGCTTGTTTGATAATTGTTCCAATATTTTAAGTTCAAGCTACAGTAACTTAATTTCACGATAATTTTCGTACTCAAAAATGTTACCCTTGTTGAAGATTTAGATTATTAAGCTTTCCCTCTTGTCCTCTGGGATAACCTCTTCCTCCCATACCTCTTTCAGTATGTCTGTTAACAATAAAAATTATTGTTCTCTTACTGCTTTGATATCAACATTTATTTCGCTGATTTTTGGTGTTGATCTTCATCCCTCTTAATGCCTCCCTTCTTTTTTCTGGTCCTTCCACATTGAGTGACTCTCCTATATCTTTTCTCACCTTCCTTGGTCTCTGAATCCCACGGCTTTCATTCTGCGCACTTTAAGCATTCCGTTTTTACTGCCGGATTTGATCTGTCTGAAGACAACAGAACAACGTAGCTGACATTATAACTCGTCGCATTTCCAAAAAACGAGCTAAGCTAACTAAACCATATTTTTTTGGTCTGTGTTTTCCTTTTTGAATAAATTTCTACACTCGCCTTACTAAGAAGCAACTAATAGTACTGCTTATGCTTGTGTGTGCTAAAATAACTAGTATTTTACCTGTTTGTAAGCACTATATTTCTTCATTTTCTATCAGGCTAAAAAACTACTCGAAATGGAGATAACGAGCTTACAGAATCTAATGTCTGGAAACTCCTTAACAAGAGACTCTTTAGCCGAAGAACTTTCCAAATACAGAGGTATATGTTCCTTAATTACTGTGATGCAAAACGAATTTAATAACTAAAATCATATTGCTCACCAACATTTTGAGATTAACTTTTTGTATGTATATAAATCGACAGAAGCTTCTGTTTCAATTGCAAGTTCTCATAGAGAACATCTTGGAGGAAGTCTTAGAGCAGTTAAATCTCTCTCCCCTTGCACAATGTTTCCAACCATTGCGATTTTGCTTTTGTTTAAAAATACATCATACGTCATGTAGATCTGCTTTCATGTCACGTGTTTTTAGAACCCGTGACCGCTAACATCTCAAGAATTCTCACAGTTAGCGTGAACAAGGCTCCCCGAAGGAATCGAAAGCTTATTATTGTTATTGTACTTTGTATTTTAAAGTTAATTCATATTTTAAAAAAAGTTATGTAGGTCTGTTATCATCATCTGCTTACTTACACTTTAAACAAAAGGAAGATGGTACTAAGTTCTCGAAACAACAAGTAGTATTTAATTACACAAAAAGAGGTTGAAGTGGTCTATATTAGAAAAGACCAAAAGGTGACAGGGCGCTATTTAACAATTATTCTCCAAAGGCGACGGGAATACAGGAGAATAAACTAAATTGCGATATTCACAGTGCCTGCATGAGATGACTAATTGTTTTAATATAATTGCTAAGGTGATTAGTTGAGAAAATTGAACAACAATTCAAAAAATTCAGAAACAGCAACAAACCTGGCCGATATTTTGTTAGCTGAAAGCAGCAGGTGGTTATAGCCAGAAAAAACAAAGTTCTCAACCAATCAGTGCGCACCATTTCTATAATTACCGCTAGGAATTATAGTAATAACATTTATTTTTCAAAGTAACTGTACTTTAATTGAAAGCTAATGGGGAAAAAATGAATTAAATAATTGATACAAATATTCCCAAAAGACGTCAAACCAATGATTCCATTAAAGCTTGTTTTAAAAGGATTTTTTGTGTTTGCTTTACTGAGTTAGATATGTTTGGGTGCAAAAGTTATTGATGTTCTTCTCGGCATAATTTTATGGATTTCTTGATGAAAATTACGTGTAGAATCATATGGTGTCATCAGGTCAAAATATAGTATTTCACCGAATAACACGAACAATAATTTTGTTGTTTGTTAAATATTATATTTTGACCTCGACATGTTTTGAATATGATGTTTTAGATATGATTCTACCAGTATTTTTCGTCGTTAAATGGTAAATATGGGTAACTGTTTTTTTTTCTTGAGGTATTCTTCGAGAGAGCTGGAGGGAGGACGTGTTACTGGATAAGGTGATGTCTCAGTATCACTTTAACAACAACGATAAGCAATCGGCTTAGTAACAGATTATACATTATTGTTTCACAATATCGTGATACACTCACTTTAAACTGTACGAAGTCATTCAGAGCTATGTTTTGATTCATATGATACTTTATTAAAAACCTTGTAATTCTATGCACCCGAGCAGACTTCATTTGAATAGTTGAAAAAATTTTTTATTTATTTCACACATCTGTTTCTCTCTACAATATGAGAACGCAACATTTTCCAAAGACATTGCTAGTTACATTTACTGGGGTCATTATCACATTAATCTTTTCTTTACAACTCTAGTTCATCTATGTATAAAAGTAATACATGGAGTAAGTTTTTAGTTCTACACAAAGGTAGAGGTGTGGGTATTCTTGCTTCTATTCATTAGGAGTTACAGTACAAAATGGCAAACTTAAGCGACAAATTGCAAGCTGGATTACCCACATAAGATTGACCATTTTTGTCGCCAGATAAATATCAATAGTGCAAGCTGGATTGCCCACATAAGATTGACCATTTCTGTCGCCAGATAAATACCAATTGTGCAGGCTGGATTACCCACATAAGTGATCATTTCTGTCGCCAGATAAATATCAATAGTGCAAGGTGGATTACCCACATAAGATTGAACATTTCTGTCGCCAGATAAATATTAATAGTGCAAGCTGGATTACCCACATAAGATTGACCATTTCTGTCGCCGGATAAATATCAATAGTGCAAGGTGGATTACCCACATAAGATTGAACATTTCTGTCGCCAGATAAATATTAATAGTGCAAGCTAGATTACCCACATAAGATTGACCATTTCTGTCGCCAGATAAATATCAATAGTGCAAGCTGGATTACCCACATAAGATT
>JAOBRB020247784.1:18483-32945 GCA_027575285.2 Zoanthus pulchellus | reverse complement strand
TTCACCCGAAAAAAAATACATGCTCAGTGCTTGTGACCACCCCCCCTCCCACCAAATCTAATGGTTCGCCCCTTACAGATACTAACCATAGCGGATTCATCCATGGTGCCATCTATTGAAGAAAGCGATAATAAAGCACTGGCTTTTTGCTTCAAACCTGCTGGTGACGTAACAGGAATAGCTGAAGTTAGGGTGGTCATTGCACTCACCAGCTGCAACAGAAAAGGGATTGACTGTTGTTGTTTAACATTTATTATCGTTAATATACTAAGTATCAAAGTCCGTTTCTCACGTAATCATATTGGACAAACGGACATCACGTGCACATGAACAAGTTTCGCTGTTTGACGGCAACCAAGGTCCTAGGGCAACAAATGTTATTGACCGGTTAATAACAAAACCGGAATTTAATTGTGATTCAGTGTGATTTCAAAGGTTCACATAGATACTCAGTGTATAATATCAATAAAATTTATGTTTATGGATTCAATTAAAACACTATTTCATTCATGAGAATAACGGACATAATTCATTATACTATACTTTTTAAAAGACATCGACAAAATTTATAAACGCTTTCACTCAACAGTATTACGGTCTTGGCGAAGAATTGCCGTAAATTTGTGTCCAGCTGTTGTACTTCATGATGTTGCAATAAATTTGTCACGGAATTCTTTCTTTCTGTTAATCTGGTTGACTTTTAACCGCATAGGAGCGCATTTCTTAAATATTTTGTAAAAATTTTGAACTTGGAAAATCTGGAAATCTGTTCCGTTCGAAATGATTTTGAAACTAAAACGCGAAAACATAATTTCCATAACTAGGTTTTGAATTTTCATTAATCTTAGATAATCAGATTGTTAAAATCCCTTAGGTATTAAGAAAAAAATTCACTATAGTCAGTTCATATTAAAAAAATTCCTACTTGAATTTTGGCGTTTCCAACTCCAGTTGTAATAGTAAACTTTCAAGAAAATTAGAGCGACAAAATAAAATATTGGAAAAAAAGAAAATAAAAAACTGAGACAAGAATACAAAAACGTTTTTGAAGTTTTTGTTTTACCTCCGAAGCTGGAGAGGATTCTGCTTCAGATGATTGAGGCATTAAAGACGCAATGTTTGAAATTTCTGCGAGCATGCCTTCGTTGTTACCAGAATTAGCCATGTTTTTTAGTTCCCCTTCAGGCGAAACCATCTTTGCAATCCATGTGTTTCTATCTTCTGTGGAAAGCTCTTTCTTCTTGGACTATAAATAATGACAAATGCAATAATCAGTTGCTCGAAGCAGGATACTTACTACTAGCATCAAATATCATTTTCATCTGCAACTAAAAAGCGTCCAAAATAGATGGAATAGCTTAATTAACTATTGCATCGAGATAATTAAACCTGTCTTACAAAACTCAAGATATATAATCCTTCTTTAATTATTCTTAGCTTAATGTGTACTTATAATTACCGCGATCAGTTGAAGCCTTTTAAATTAAAACTATTGTTCTGATTGCAGGAGATAATGCCGATACATAATTATTTATTTTCTTATGTAGGTCCATTTACTGCTCAATGTATCCAACTCACTATCGCAATATTCATACTTTTACCATTTTTACTAGATATGAAACAATCATGGATTAAAGCCTTCGTCGGACCTCATAGTAAGCGAATAAGAGCTGGGATAAAGCTAATAGTTCATTAAAATTAAGCCCTTGCCTGCAAGGCGGAAATGGTTGGCACAATTGGTAAGATCTCTGCTTTCCAACCACAAAGTCCCAAGTTTGATCCCGGCACTTTGCCGAGATTTAAATATTTATGTGGCATTCTTTTCCGTCTACGCCAACTCAGCTTTCCATCCTCCCGGGGTAGGTAAATGAGTACCAGCTTCTGCTTGGAGCTAACCTGTGATGGATTAGCGTCCCGTCCAGGGGGAGTTAAAGACTCTCATCCGCTTAACACTACAGAAACCGGAGATAAGCGCCGGCTCCATGGGCCACTAGGCTTGACAGGATTTAGGTACAGATTAATAGGATATTCCCAAAATCCGCTTTTCTATGTATGTAAAATGTAAAGAAGCCCTTGTTAGGGTTTCCATTTGACGTTAAAGTAAGCATTCTTTCTAATCAACTTAAGTATAGATCTCTTATTATAAACAGGTGCTTAATCATAGTTAATGCAAACTTTAATGAATTTAATATCCTTTTTACAAGCACTTAAACATAGTTCCCTTTTAAGGTCATCAGAGAGACCACTTCAGATCTAAGCCCCAATTAAACTGCAATGAAGAGATCGGTTCTTATCTTTGGGATTTCTAAATTCAGTGAAGAATTCCTTAGCTGGTATATTTTTGAGGACCGTGTTGCAAACAAAACAGCCATATACGATGGCAAAAAACATAAACAGCTTTAAACATCAGGAAGGATTCGTGTTTATTTCGCAATTCTAATAGTGATGGATCGATTACCAGATAGATGGATCAATGGAATGGTACATCAATGGATATTTGGATAGATGGATCGATAAACAGGTGAATCAATATATCGAAGGATTGATGGATATTTGGAACGGTGGATCGATACATAGATAAATCGATACATTGATGAACAGATAGAACGACATCAAGTGAAGATAGCACAAATGGGCTAGTAGATAACTTGAAGCCACCATATATGGCACTGCGACCGCGTTGGTAAAGGGCTTTATCCCTAAATCTATCATAAAAATAGTGAGCCTGATTGCCAGCAGCCACGGACAGCTGTTCCGGCTTTTTTAGGCCTCATCAGCATGGCATAGTTAGCAAACAGGCTCAGCTGGCCAGAAAAAAACATATGTTGTTGTAAAAGCGTAATGCTTGTGGGATGTAGCTATGAAGATAAACATCAAGTATAGATAGCACAAATGTGCTAGCAGCTAACTTGAAGCGACGATAATGGCGCACTATGGCCACGTTGGTTGAGGACCTTACCCCTAAATCTACAATACAAAAGAGTGAACCTGATTGCTAGCAGCCATGATCAGCTGTTCCGGCCTTTTTAGGCCTCATCAGCATGGCATAGCTAGCAAGCGTGGCTTCAAGTTAGCTACGAGCACATTTGTGCTCTCTACATTTGATGTTTATCTTCATAGCCCTATCCCACAAGTATTACGCTTTTACCACAACAGATAGAATGACAAGGGAACGAGCCGACAGGGGGATGGTCAGATAGATGAACAGCCTGATAATGGGACTAACCAGGTATTTACCAACGACTTGCTATAAAGCCCATCTAAACACAAAGCTTTATAGTTCAAAATAAAAAACCTGTTACCTTAACCATCAAACTTTCTTCAGTGACAGCACCTTCTTTGTCCTTTACTTCTACCAAAATATAAATGGTGTGGTTGTAGGTCTCTTTTCCCAACGGAAGTTTCACTTTGTTAGTCTCTTTGTCAGTGGTCAAAATAGGACCTTTCTTGAAACCGCCTGGACTTTCCTTGAAGAACACAGAATACGTGAGTGGCTTGTCCTGGTCGATATACCCAGAGCAGGTCAACGAAAAATATGTGAAGACTGCGTAACCCGAGGCAGGAGTCATCGAACAGCTTCCACCATAAGGTGGCCTGTTAACAACACGTGACAGTTCAGCAAAACCACGTGTAGTTGCAGGCGGTAACCAAACTTCAACACGAAACACAGACGTGTCCGAAAACTGTAACTCATTTTCCTTCACAACAAGAAAGGTTTGGGTCAATGGTGTAGCAGCCATTGCACTAGCGTTATTAAACTTGTATTTGTTTCCAATGTTAGGTATATTGTAAATTGACCACTCATAATCAAAAACACTCCATTGAGGGCAGCTTGAACAAACAGGCTCCGCCTTTAGGCACAATTTTTCTTTTGGGTTGATCTTGCTTGTCCCCGCAAAGCCTAGTTTGGTACTGTGAAGAATCAAAATTGCGTAAATATTTTTTTTGTTAGAATTTTTACTCCCAATGTCTCTTATGTTTTAGATATACCATGATGTATCGCCATACAGTTAACATTTTGATCGGGAAAAGAGACGTGATATAAGTAGAATCACCGGCTCAAAATTAAAGCGCGTGAAATAAATTAAAAAAATCGCGATACAAAACTGATTTCGATGCTGAGCCCCTGATTCTACTTTATACTGCCGGCTTTGGGAGAAAATATATATCTCATATTGGATTTGTGGCTGTGCTACTCCGCCAACATGAAATATATTGCTCAGAATCGCAATGCGTTTATAACATGGTTGCTTCGTTTTCTGCCAACGACGGAAAACATTTAAACTTTCATCGGTGCAAAAAGCATTATTAAGTTTCAGAAGTATTTATAATCAAAAAATATTTGCAAAAACCTTTTGTTAAGGTTTCTTTATCATTTACGAAATATACGCGCTTCATATATAGTCTTTTTTTGCTCGTGGCGAGCTATCGGGATAGTTTGGGGAATCAGAATGTTAGACATAAACAAGAGAAAATTTGTAATCAATATCCAATCGTCGCATTTATGGATTCGTTAAAACGTCGTTAAGAATGCTCTTATACGGCTACCAATGAAACACATTCAATATGTCACGTGATATTTCGGTGTTCGGTACATGATCTCGACAAACCAACTATTGTGTTTGTAATTAAGACTATCGTTTCTTGCCGTTCACGTAGTCATTGCTGTCCTCCAACTTTAAAGTCCATAATAAATAAGGACAGCGGACTATAGAGCGGTTGGACACAACAGTGATAGCTTAAATCCTGCTATGGATATATCACGTATGATATTTGTACAAAATTAAGTAGAAAGATAGAGAGAGAGTAAAGGGGAACTATGGTGAGCAAGGGTCAATATTTTGGGTCTAGAGTCTCCAGTAGCTCAGTTGGTAGAGCGTCAGACTAGAACACGGAAGGTCGTAGGTTCAAATCCCATCTAGGGCTCGGATTTTTTACGATTTTCTCCTTGGTAAGATTTTTTTTGACAAAAAAATATCATCTCTAAAATTTAATTTAACTTGAAGTTAAGGCTATGAATATTGCAATACCCTTGATAATGCAAACTGTCTTCTTGTGATTGACTTTGACATTATTTTAGTAGTAAAAAGCTCTACTTACATAATACTAACAGTCGGAGGATCCCCTTCTTTGATAAAAAGAGCTATTTGTGCCCAAGCCGATCTTGAATCTTTTTTTACCTTCACAAACAGTTCATATTCACAATTAACAGTGAAAAAGCCTGTGAATAAAGTCACTTTACTCATACTGATGTTGAGTCGTGCCGGACCGCTTACCCACCTAAAGCACCCACTAGTCTGGTTACAAAATAAAGCAAAGCTAGCATTGGATTGATTAGCTGTCTTCTCGAACGGAGGTAGGACGGAGACAGATGGTAAGATGCTTTTATTGCTTATAGTATCAAAGTGTTCGTCTTTCTTCGCACAAAACCACTCAAACTCCATTCCGTCTTGATTCCCTTCTCCCAGATCAGGATCATAGCAAGAGGAAGCGTCCACGGTATGTGTTTTTCCAAATCCAACCGCCATTGCAGTTCCACCTACAATTTCTGCGATCAAAGGTGACTTGACAATACAAAAATATGCGGAGTCATCGTTGGAAATCCCGTCGACATTTAACATTGTGAGCGTCAAACGCACTTTGTAGCAGCCATAGCCAAATGTTCTTGGAGCGATAACCAGAGTAGAATCTTCCAAATATAGATGTGACGGAGGAATAATTTTTGTCTCGTTGTTACTGTTCTCAACCACCTTGTAAATATCCCAAAGCTTTGACGTTACATGAGAAGCCTCGCAATCGATTTTATTTTGCGACCTGATCTCAAAAGATTCCGATTTTTTGTACTTAGGAGCGTCTACTAGACTAGCAGAAGCCGTTTTTTCTGTTATATTTACTTCTGGATATCGACAGGGTAATGGGGCGACCGTAGCCACATCATCAATCTCAACTTTAGAAACTTTGTTACAGGCAGTTAGTTTAATCTTATAGTTATGAACCATTGTGTAGTTAAACTGAAAGATTATGCTCGTTCCACTAAATGAGTTTTCATTCTCTGAAAGACTGCACTCAGGTTCACAGTTAGTGTTCAGACTGTCCTTGTAAACGAATTTAGTTCCATTACCAAGGTCAAACAAATAGCAGGCGTCTGTAGCTTCCTGCGCTAGTTTAGTGGTGAATGTCATTAGAGCAGTTATCTTAACTGGACCGTCATTAATAAAGCTGGCAACAGTTACAATCTTCTGCAGGGTCACCTCCAGTGTTTGTGTGAAACTGCTTATGGCATTTTCGGCAATGACACTGACTTGATAGGTACCAGCTGTGTCGTATTTGTGAGAGGTTGATTCATTCATTGTCAGTATGTTGTTACCATCTCCAAAATTCCAAAAATATGAAACATTTGTGCCGTTTCGTATTGTAGTGCAAAACAAAACAGGAAATTCAAAAGGGAAATACGTTTTGCCTTTTCCTCTTCCTTCTGCACCGGCGCCCGCATCACCAGCAGTGTGACGTGAAAAGGATACTAAATTTTCGATTGGTACTTGTACCTCAATAGTGGACTCAAGAGTAGTGTTACTGATCAAGTTTCCAAACGTACAGTTCATAACGTAAGCCCCATTGTTATGGTATTGGTGACGCAAATTAAAAGGAACATTAGCAAGCTTCTGTAGGGGAAGTTCATCTCCATCACCCCAGACGCAGCTGAAACTGCTATTTGACGGTTTTTTTGCTCCCGGTAACAACGAAAATGAAAACGTAACAAACCCATCCGGGAGGGGTCTGGGGCTGTCTGTTGCAAGAATCAAAAAATTTGTAGCATACTGAAGTAAAATATGTGTTTTTAAGGAAATGTTGCTAACAGAATTATGAACAAAGGCTGTCACTTCATAATTGCCTTCATCATAAAAAGCATGTTGGATTTCACTTCCGTTAGAAGGAAAGTCTCCTTGGTGATACACAGTTGTTGGACGGTTGTCCGAAAACATCCAGTCAATCGTTACGTTGGATCCTTGTACAATTACTAATGTAAAGCAAGTCGTTCCGTTTACGATGTAATGAAGGTGGCAATTTGTGAGCACAGGTTCTCTTATTTTCTTGTCAACAAAAACTGTGACCTTCCTTCTCTGTAAGGGAGTGACAAGATTGACACCTGTCAAAAACAGCTCATACACTCCTATTACTGGAAAAGTAACAGGGTCAATGACAGAAGAACCAGAAAGTGTATCAGCTGAGAGTGTAGTTATTGTAATTACGCGAAGAAAACCGCTAATAACATGTGTCCACGTGAGGTTGTAGGTTATGTTTGTTCCTGTAATCGCCTCCCATTGAGCTATGAACGTTTGGTCGTGTAGCCTGGAGCCTGGATCCTTTAGTATAAGGTCTGTGATTGGCTTTTGTACAATTGCTTCTACTCCGACCGTTGTATTATACAGGCGGTTGGTACAATTAACTTTGACGTAATAGACACCAACAGAACTGTATTTGTGTTCAACAAAACGTCCAAGGTCTTCCGAAGATGTTTCAGTAACGAATCCATCTTGCCAGGTCCAAGAGCAATTGAAATCCGTCCCAGTTGATATATTCAGCATAAAAGCCACCGGATCTGTTAGATTTGTTGGAGTTGTTGTAACAACAAAGCCGGTAAGCGGGTCCACCGGTTTGTGGACCTGGATAATCTGACTCGCATTCACTCGACTGACGTTGTTGTAAATTGTGCAGTTGATGTTGTAGTGCCGCCAAACTGGGTAACTTTTCCGAAATAGTGGGGCTGGCGTAGTTTCAATGCTACCGTCATCAAAGTCACAAACATACAATGCGTTTGTTCCCTGATTACACAGAATCACAACCGATACAGTCTCGTTCACTTCAATGTCTCTATTTGCATGTTCAACTGTCATTTCACAACCACTGACTGGTACCTCGACTATTGTCGTATAATTAATGGATAAATTAGACACTAAATTACTTGCATTAACTGTGATAAGATAATCTCCCACTGCCTCGTAGGTGTGATAATAACAAGCAGCAAAAACGTAATCAATGTCAAATGTTCCATTTGTATACTCTGTACCATCATGATAATTTACAGCTATTGTCACATCACTTCCTGCATTCAAGTAAAAACAGGTTTCTGTTACGTTGGTCAGAGCTGTGACTTCCATAGTTTTGTAAAAGACCAAGTTCAGTATCTCATTTTGAACAATGACCTTGCACTGGAGACAAATGAGCGATATCTCATTCATTGCACATAATGTCACTGAACGTGAACCAGGCTGACGGAAAATGTGGTTGAAATCCAAGTTTTCTGTAGCCATTGCTCGCATGGTTGAATCATTAGTATTATCCCCATAACTTATGTTATATGAAATATTATATCCCGGATGAGGAAGCACAGTAAATGTAGCTGTATAGTTTGTAAGGACAGCACATGGCGTGGTCCAATTAAGAACTGAAATTTTTTTGGTCGCTATTATTTCTGTTGTTAACATTTGCTTGTCCTCATTACTTTCTATTTGGATTACTTCTTTGTAAACACCAATAGCGGAATAATTAAACTGGACAGGAAACTTTGAAACTGTTTGACAGTGTCCTTGGAGAGCATAACGTGAGCTTAATACTTCAGCATGGGATATTTCTAATATCTCTCCAAGCTCAGCAACCTTTCCCTCGTAAACAATCGATGAAATGTTTTCCAGATCTGTTACACCGAAAGTTGATGTTATCGTAGCAGAATTTTTAACAGGATAACTAAAACCAATAATATCTCCTTCTAGGACATCAACCAGGTCTATGTTATCAAACGTACAAAAATTATCAAACATTATAAATTGACGGCCCAGTTTAGAGAGAAAAACATAATGAACCTTAACTAGTTCGTACTTGTCTTCAGGAATCACGGACTGTAATTCGGTGGTTGATGCGTTATTGTGAAGACAAATCCCTAACTCGGTTGAAAAATAGTCGCTTTCGGAACATGTTTTGTTGGAAGAGAACTTACACTCATTTTTTAGGCCGGTTACACAAGAACCATCAAAGTGGCAGTGGTGGCCATCTTGCTCTCTTCCGCAAACCGGACGCCAAATCTAAGAAATGAAATGAAAATAAACAAACATGAAATAACAACATAATAGACGAATCAATTAGTAAAGGAATGAATGGTTCAGACAGAAACAAAACGACAAACTTTTGTTACTAATGAGAATCTTTATCCTTCACTCTTCCAACCCTCCTAATTCTTACCACGTAGATAACGAAAGTGAAAATATTTTTGTCTTTTAAACACACAAAAGGCTAACAATTTTTATTAAATTTTCCACCTCGAGTATTGTGTTTCTAGCGTTCTGATTGGTTCACTCAATCTCGGTTATCAGCTCATATACCGAATGACTATATATGGAAACTAACAAGAAAAATCTTGTTCCTCGATATATTTAAAGCTTTTTGCTATTTTCAAGTATCGAAAAGTTCGAAAAACTCATGAAATTTAATAAAACAATTATTCCATTCGCGCTGGTTGAATATGAGATGATTATAGCCAACTCGGCGCTACGCTCCTCGTTGGCTATTTACCAACTCATATCCAACGCGCGCTCTTGGAATAATTGTTAAATAAACTGTTGTCTAATGAAGATATGCTTAACTTCATGAAGAGTTTATGTTTAGATTTTTTCACATGCATACTTCTTACGAGGTCCTAATAAACCATTTTCTATTAAAGACACACGTACATAAGATTTTAGATTGTTTCCAACCCATAATAACGAATTCACCCTATATAACGAAATCGTTTTGAATCATTCCGTTACTAAGAACTTATAGTTTTTCGCTGAGACAGCAGGGTGAAAACAGACGCAATTATTCGAGAGAAAACATAAGATATGAGTGAAATGCAAGACGCTGAATTCTTAACAGAGCACAGGTAATCTAGCAAAAACTACCGTTTTTCTTTGACATAAGTTCGTGCACAGAAAAGCTGTAAATGAAAAAAATTATTGTCGCATCATTTACTTTCTATCAGTTCTTTTCTCTCGATTTTTAGTTTCCAGTTATTGTTTTTTTCTACTTTATCTCCAAGTTGTACAAAAAAATGGAAAGGGAGGTGATGGGCAGCTGCAACCTGCCTCCCCCCCCCCTCCCCCCTCCTTTCACTAGCTTACTTGAAGAGTGACATAGCCGGCTTTCTCTGCTTCAACAGTCCAGCCAGCCAGCTTACAATCGTCAATGAATCGGTAGCTGGGAAGTAAAACGGTTCGGGTAGCTACAATTTCGGGCTCGTCCTTTGAATCACGTTGAAATACTTGGCCAGCCTGAAGATTGTATGCGTCTGATAAAAAAATAAAAGTTATCCAAAGCATTAATCATCAAAATATCAAAAAACTACAAAATTAGAAAAAAAAACTCTACTTTCATACCGTGATACAATTCTCATTAATGCAAATAAGATTGACATAGAATGAAAACATTTGAATCATAAAGAATAAATAATTAACGATTTATCGCTGTTTTAAACGGCGTAAAGGAACGTACAGTTGGGAGAAGAAACGTACGTTTGCGTAAAAAAACGAACGGTCGCGTAAAAAAACGGACGGTTGTGGCAATTCTGTGCAAGTGCCCATAACCCATACATTTCCTTTCTAATTTTTGTATACACTACAGCTACATTGATTCCTTTAACACAAATGTTTGTAATTTTGCTACTTAGAGTATCGTCTTTTGTATTATAGTATCCAGGTCCACCATTACGAAAGTTGGCAAATATTATTAAGATCTTTCAGGGTGAAAGTGAAATTGTTACTCATCCAGTAAAATTTCCCAACAAGCAAAGCGATTAGCCTCCAATTCGTAACACTAATACTAATTTATAAATTTATATACATATGTACCAAGCGCATCAAAGTACAACAAGTGAACTGGTTTCGCCCCAATCGAATTGAGGTAAAGAACACAGGTTCGAAATATCATAAATACTCTTTTCGTTTGGCCATCTCAGTTTTATTAGAAATAGAACGCAAACAGCGGTGACGAGCACTAAAAATATACGCATAGTCAGTTGAAATTAACTTTTGTAGATAAATGTATTAGAAATGCGTTCGGTGTGTAGATACATAGGAAGAAATCGGAGAAAAATATCATATATAGCCCTCGGCGGGAATCGAAATTAACTTTTACTTAACGCTTCGTATGCGACTACATACATCTTCAGAAGTGATTTTGACCGTGCATTAATCCATCATGATGAAATCCTGACGTCATGACTTGTGCAGTTTCTGGTTTAATATCAACACTTTTAACACGAAAAGTTCTTCTTTTACGGTTTAAAACTCAGCCAAAACAGAGAAATTCAGTTTTAAGTATATTGTTGGACAACTAAGGACGTCATACTGCTGTCACGTCACAGGTACCAATCCCCCGCCGCTCGGTCAAAAGTTAAGTTCCAAACTATTTTAGTTTGAACAATGTTTTTACTGTTCGTTATGCCTACTAGAAGTTTCAAGTCTATTGTACTAATTATATGTATATTGTGTATGTGTAGCTTCCACTATAATTCAGTTATTTACTGCAAAGTGGTTGATTAAACTTACTGATATTATTATTATTATTGTTATTATTATTATTATCATTATTATTGTTATTATGATATTTATTATTAATTAAAAAGCAGACTTAGATGAGGAATTTTTTTCGGTTAATATATTTGAATTTTAGACGGACTTGACTGGCGCAGTTGGTAAGGTCCCCAGTTTGATCCCGGCACTTTCCTGAGATTCGTATATTTATGTGACCTTCCAGGGTTGGTAAATGATTACCAGCGTCTGCTGGGAGCTAACCTCCGATGGATTAGTGTCCCGTCCAGGGGGAGTCAAACACTCATCCGCTTTATACTACGGAATCCGGAGATAAGCGCCGGCCCCATGGGCGAGAAGGTTCATAAAAGGATTTAGCTTTATGACAATAATTATTATGTTAAAGATTTAAAAAATGTGTTATAAACAACATACACCGCTGTCTAGACGATAGCAGAGCTTAATTAGAAACTTCAGTTTGAAGCTATCATAATTCTTACCTTCGATGTTTGCTTCAACGATAGCGTGACCTTGAAACTGTGTTTTTATGTGCATTCTGTTACCCATGCACGCAGCCACGGTACAAAAAGCTTCTTGTCCTACCTCCACCGCGCTAGGACAACCGTGGTGTGCCACAATGGGGGAGTAAACGTCTATCTGACGCTCTGCCTTTAAAATTTGTGGCTCCGCATATTCTCCACTTGCTGTCTCAGCATAAATAGAAACACGACCAGGATTGTAGAAGAATATGCTCGTTTCGTGTTGAGAAAACTTAAAGCTTGTGTCAACACCATAATCTAAACTATACGTAACGCCTTCATGTTCCGTAAGTGAAATATTCATCATTGTGAAGATAGATGTATTTTTTGGAGCTGTTATTGACAATTCCATCGGATAGGTACCATTTACTTTGTAGACGCTGTAATGTTCCATGCCGCCGCATTTTAAAACTATGTTACCCGCACACGGTTCCGAACACATTGCCTCAGATGACTTAGAGTTTTCACTTGTATCAAATGTATCGGCACAAAAACATTGATTCCCTTCTTTTAGTGATGAGTGCGCATAACCTGCTTGACCACACCGCTGGGTACATAATTCTGTTGTTAGGACGTTAGAATTGTAATTGCCAACTGCCACAAATGGGCCATTCTTGAAGCATCCAACATAATTTGCAGCTGTGGGATATATAGGAAACAAGGAATGATTTCTATAGGAATACCTAAAGCATTTTGATAAGGAATGTATTCCAGTATTGATTAAAGTGCATATTTGGCGAGAAATGCTTTTTTTTTCGATTTTGATACATCTAGAATGTGTAGACAAATGTTCTAAAAATAAAATTTGATTGCGTTACATTTTCGCCACAAAATCAAGCTTTAAGTTCCAGCGCCGATCACGCTCAACGAAGACGGCCGGGAGTTGCTATGTATGGGCCCAGTGACGTCACTTCAGGAATTCCTCGCCATTTTTGTCAATGTTTTGTTGCTTTTCCATACAAACCTAATCGTTTTTTGGTTTAAACAAATTGCAAAATGATTGATTTTGTATGGAAAGCACTAAAATGAACAGTTGATAATTCCTGAAGTGACAAAGTCTGTTTTAGTTAATTCACCTTCGTTCGATGCGAGTACATCCACTCTCATAGAGCATGCGCCTGAACAAGTCTTGGGATGAACTCTCAGACAACGTGCAACCAACTTATACACATCAAAGACATTTCGTTTCTTGTTTATACCATCAGAGTTTCCGTTGAAAATCTAAGAATGGATAAAAATGTATATTGTCATAATGTATTTTGAAATAATTTATTTGGATAGTACGCGTGTTTTGATTTGTCTACAAGTGAACTTTTATTGCCCTATGAAGCACGGGCTTGAGCAATATAGCTCTGTCTCCGAGCTATGAAAAGATACCGAGCCCGCACGCTTCGTACATAGTCTTTCCATTTTTTAAGAAGGAAAATGATAATTTTATAAAAGAAACAAAACATGTTTTCCGTGCTTTCAAAGTCTGGTTTGTTAGAATTTTTAAGCAGGTGAGAACCCGAGAACTGATCTGCTCTCAAATGTTCCCAAACATTAGGCTTGATATTCATCAAGCTATAAACCACGGAAAATGTGTTTTATTTCGCAAATGAAACAATAAAAAGTGAAGATGCAGCAAATCAACAATATTTGCTGCATCTTCACTTTTGCAATCACATCAAACATTAATCTGAGGAAAGAGAACAAAGTTAAAAAAAATGTGTTTATAAGTTACTTTTATTCAGAAACAAGTCTGCAGTTACATGATTATGATTGGTAATATAGTCACATCACATCACATAATCTTTATTCTACCTCGAATTTGCTGTAGCGTACTAGGCTAATTTGTTGTGTAACAACGGATTGTCTTTTTAAATCAAAACATGGATTTATCAACGCGTCTCTCCTTTCTCGGATTAACAATCATTATAATAGAGTACCAGAGTGATGACGTCACAAAAATTTTATTTGTGAAAGCCCTAATTGGGTGGTAATATTCAGAAAGTTCAAAATTAAAAATGCCTCTAGGCTAAAATTTAGCATTTTGCCACTCATCAGTGATAAGATATACCTCAGTTAACGTATAATCCAATGACTCCATAAAAATCCTTCTAAAAATAGCTGAATTCATAACTTTATGAACAGAGCAATTTTTAGAAGGAGTTGTATGGAGTCATTGGGGCATATCAGTGGTAATATGTCGCCGAGAATTTGCACCAACATTCTGATTTTTAGAAGGATTTGTATGGAGTCATTGGACCATATCAGTGGTAAAATGTCGCCGACAATTTGCACCTACATTCTGATTTTAGAAGGATTTGTATGGAGTCATTGGACCATATCAGTGGTAATATGTCGCCGACAATTTGCACCA
>JAOBRB020247784.1:0-18383 GCA_027575285.2 Zoanthus pulchellus | reverse complement strand
ACATTCTGATTTTAGAAGGATTTGTATGGAGTCATTGGACCATATCAGTGGTAATATGTCGCCGACAATTTGCACCAACATTCTGATTTTTTGCAAGGATGCAGTTTTGGTCTTGATCTCTCGGATGATTTTGACAGATCCCACAAGTTCACAAATTTTAATATTTGTGACGTCACACTCTATAGACTCGCTTTTTACAAGAACCAGTAAATTTGGCCAGGGCTCATTATCTTTCATTTCTTGGCTGTTTCAGCCTCAAATTATCCTTAATTTGTTCTTATTTCTGTGAGTGGCTGAAAATAATGAGAAAACAAATAAATAGACTGCAAAACAGTAGACTTCCTTCAGCCACTCGCCCCAATTCGTTTTCTCTCCCATTCGCGCGTCCATTTCCTCTTCCCAGTTTCCCATATGATTCTCAATCTCCCGGCGAAGGAAGAGACTGTTTTGCAGTCTAGCAAATAAAAGAATTTCTACTTTATCTGCTGGTTTGTTTTACTTTGCTTGCGTTGTTCAGTTACTGTTCTCACTTAGTGGGCTCCTCCACCTGAATTGTTTATCAACTGGTACAGGATTTACCGAAGCCGAAGTTAATTTACCAATTGTAGCATTGCAGGCAATTCAGATATCCTGCTGATGAACGGTAACTGTTTTGTTATTTTTGGGTTTTATTTATTAATTTATTTTCTAGCAGTATTCTAGTTATGTCTGTTCAGATATAGTTGTATAAGGTTTCGTTATTTATTACCATTACTATATCCTGCCAGAGAATAATACTTCTACAATTAGATTTAATATACTTAAGTTTATATTACTCTATAAATTAAATACTTTCATTTACAATACCACACCGAAACTCCGACCCAGGCCCCCCTCTTTCCGCTCGTCCACGAAATGCGATTTCTTGAATCATACTACTGCGCAAAATTTCACAAATGGAGAATTCCCGTTTCCTTGCATAGTTTTCCATAGTCGTTTTCATTCAACATTATCGCATCAAAAGACATCTGAATACAGTGCAATAACTTCTAGAATGTATATAAATCAGCATCAATTAAAATCTGTATTTTGCACTAATAATCGGACGACAGTCTCATCGGACAGTTGGATGTAACCATACACCTATAATAGGATGATTTCTTGAGTATTTTCAGCTAAATTTACCAATAACATATTTTTCAAACTGTAAAAACGTGTAACTTTAGACGTTCACCCTAAAGAAACTATTTTGGTCAATGTAAAGTTTCAATTATATATACGATGAATAAAAGATTGCAATTAAAAACTATTTTTCGATCTGGTCTTTTGTGCTTTAAAGAAATTATAATCACAGCGAATTATTGGTGAAGGTACTTCATTTTGTCAAATCCCATCTAACAGGAAGCTTCATCGTGCTTGAAGTTTTTACACAACCAGCAAAATTTACGTTAATGATACTCGTGATAATACAGTTCGATCCCGGCACTTTGCCAAGATTCGTATATTTATGTGACCTTCCGGGGTTGATAAATGAGTACCAGCGTCTGCTGGGTGCTAACCTGCGATGAATTAGTGTCCCGTCCAGGGGGAGTCAAAGACTCTCATTCGCTTAACATTACAGAAACCCGAGATAAGCGCCTGCCCCATGGGCCACTAGGCTCGTTTAAGGATTTAGCTTAGCTATACTTGTGATTAACAAATCAAGCTCCCGCTTTACAGTCGCCCAATTTTGTTAGTCACTTGTATAATTATAGACCTAATTAGACTCCACTCGGTTCTATTGATCAAATTCTTACATGATTTCTCTTCTCTGCTTCTGGGAGCAAGTTTAAACTAACAATGAACAAACGACATTCAATTACATTCAGAATTCACCTTCACAATTCCATCGCGTTTATAGTCTACCCAGTTGGCACAGCTAGTACTGTAGGAGATACTGTATGTAAGCACGTACTCAGCAGGGACTGATCTTCCGTACGTGTCCAGGTAACTGATCGCCCGCACTTGAAAGAAATCCATTTGAATGTACGGAGCCGAATCCCAGGATGCAGGAGTCCAAGCAAAACCTCGTTAAACACAAAAGATAAACGGTAATTCATAGTGTAAAGGCGTGTTCACACTAGAGACGCAAATGGAAGCGAAGACGCAGACGCAAGGACATTCACACCGGCGACGCAAGTGATGCAAGCTACGCAGTCGTCTGTGTCTGCGTTTGCGTCATCTCTATTCACACTTGGAAATTTGTGAAGCAAGAGCAAACGCAAGCGCAAGGTGTGCGCAAAAAAATGGTAAATTTTCTTTTTCTTGCGTCTGCGTCTGCGTCAAGTTATATTCACACTTGTTTTTATTGCTCTCGCGTCTGCGTCTGCGCTTGCGTTAGCGTCTCTAGTGTGAACACGGCTTAACGGATCTCTCTCAAGGAGATGACGCTATACATAGAAAACATTCAACATAATTTGGACCTTATATATGATCCGATAGAGCGGGACTATAGAGAGTAAAGACGAAAATGCTTATGCATTCACTATTTCCTTGATTAAGGCGTGTTCACACTAGAGACGCAAATGGGAGCGCAGACTCAGACGCAAGCGCAAGGACATTCACACCAGCGACGTGAGTGACGCAAGCTACGCAGGTTTGGGTGTCTGCGTTTGCGTCATCCCCATTCACACTTGGAAATTTGTGAAGCAAGAGCAAACGCCAATGCAATGTGAGTGCAAGAAAAAGGAAATTTTCCTTTTTCTTGCGTCTGCGTCAAGTTACATTCACACTTGTTTTTATTGCATCTGCATCTGCGCTTGCATTTGCGTCTCTAGTGTGAACACGTCTTTAGGATTAGGGTTTTGTTTACATGTTGTTCTCAAGTCATCAATGATTTGCATGCAAAGTTTACGCTTATCAAGAAAACGAACTACTTAAATTATTCAAGAAACAAATTTAAAAGAATGTATTTCTTTTACTTTAGACTCCTGTAAACAACTTTTGAGATATACTTTTCCACGATAATACTTGAATGCACACAAGAAAATTACAGCAAGAAGCATATGAAAACGTTTTACGAAAATAGTTTTGTTAATTAAGAATACCTTTGTCATTTTATGAAAGATAGTCAAACATTCTCAAATTGTTTCTATGTATAATTAATAAGAACGATTTTATCGTTTTGAAATTCTTAAATGTGATAAGATTAATGTCATATTCTATTACAAAATGCAAAGAATAATTCATATTTAAACCAAAACGACAGGTGCTGGTATATTTTGTAAATTTAAAGAAATAAAAGAGACCATAAAAAGACATCTTTTTGAGTATTTCAAAGTACTCAAGTCAAAACAGAGATTAAAGTAATAAAACGCAGATTATTGCATATTGTAGTAAGCAAGTAAAGATCAAAACAATCCATCAGTATGGGTATTATCTATTATTGTACCTTAATTTAAAAAAACAACAACTAAAACTAAATTAATTATAGATTAGGGATTTTCATTTATACACATATCGCTTTTTAACTCACTTGACCAATTGTTTCCCCGCGCTTTTTCGGCATTTTTCTGAAACCCATCAGAGCTTGAAGCACTCAGATCAGCAAACCCAGTAGCTACATCTGCAACGATACTTGGTGATTTAAAAAGTAATAAAAAAGGACTATGCTCACAAATGAGAACATGAGCAGGAAAAACGCTAAATATCATCGCGTTACTATCTCACAAATGTATATACAAATAGAAAAAGAACTAAATTCAAAAACATGCACTGTAGAACGATTTTTGTATATTTTTGTTGCATACATTAATGATCTTTACCTTTATTGATCTGGGACTGAACCGATTACTTAAGATTTGCCTCTTTGAACAGAAACAAAATTTAAGTTTATGAAAACTACATCCATGTGATTTTACATTCAATTCAAGCTGTATGATGTATTTAAAATTGTTAGATCATTTTTTTTCCGTTAAGGAAGCTCACGGTTCAGAGAAGCCTACAAGCTCGCTTAAATAATCCATCATTTCTACAATAGACCATTTTACAGATCCTGAAAGGTAACCAAGCTTCTACATAAAACTGAGGCTTAGGGTGACCTGACACATTTAGAGAAGTGGAAATTATTTCTTATGATAATCATTTCCACTTCTCTAACTGTGTCAGGTCACCCTAAGCCTCACTTTCATGTTGAAGCTTGGTACCTTTCAGGAACTGTAAAATGGTCTATTGTAAGTTATCCTTTTAAAGACTTGCATGGGTGCACTGCGTTGGAATTCATATTTTTATGAAAAGATTATTGTGGTTTGGATGAGACTGATGTAAAAGTTAACACACTTCGTGTACTACTTTCCCTTTTATTGAATACAAGAGCGGGAAAATTCTTTAAAAACTATAAGATCTTTCTAAAAGGTGTCGAGGACTACAGCACGATACACGCTATAGGTAAAAGTGGGTTTTATTTCATTTGTTATGAAAATCCATAGAATTGACAATTTTCTTATAACTCTTCTACACAAAAACTTGGCTTGAGTAAACAACAATACCAGCACCAAGAAAACTACCATGATTCTTAGCGTGGCAGGACTCTTTTAGTACTTCATGCAGTGTAAATCAAAAGCGATAACAATAACACTTGCAATTGAACTGTTTCTCACCTGTTTTTGACGTAGAGCAGGATATTACTCTGCGAATATTATTAAACGCTTCTTCATTGTTCCAAACAGCCAAGTTGGAAACATAGCCAATAGCAGAGCCCGTTCTATCTGCCTGATACCCCAAGTAAAGTGTGGTAAACTTGTCCTGAGTCGAAGGTGTCGACAGTACTGTAGTATTACAGCCAACATACAGACCATTGAAGAAAGCCATTAAATTATCTTTTTTAAATGAAAATGATACATGATGCCAACTGTTTTTAACAACGCTGCCAGCAGGCGAAAGGCTTTGAAATTTTTTCGTTGATGTTGATATTTCAATGCAAAATCGACCTGATGAGGCATAATACTTTACAACAATTCCTCGACCATTCCCTGCTTCCGCAGTGGCAAAATAAATCACAGTACCAGTTGTGTCGCTGTTAGTGTACACATACATGGATATCGTGATCCCAAATGGATCGCAGCGGTCAGGGTCACTGATGCACTGGAAATCAAAGCTCCCCATACTAACATAATTTGTTTTTCCTCCTGTGGTATCCAGTCCTAAAGGTGTAATGTTCATTTCATCCACACGAGTAAACCTGTTCAAACTAAAACTGTGGCTGTCGGGCTGAAAGGCATCGCCGTCTTTTTGTCCATTAAGATCAAACACAACTCCAGCAACAACTTTATCCATAGGCCAGTAATGATCAGCAGTCGTGTAGCATTTATCTACATAGGGAAAAGGGTAGGTATTGAGGATTTAGAAATCTTTGTTCAAATTTGCATTATAGTTGACGCGCGAGATTTTGCTTGAGGACTAACTTTGCTAGTCCATAGTTAATGACCAATTATCATGAACACTTTAACAACAAAAACAATACACAGTCATCCCCTCCACCTCAGGAGGAGGGGGTTGTTGCTACCTCCTAGTTTCTGGTACAGCCCCACCCCCACCCCTCTCCCTTTCGATGGATGGTAAAACTGTTACCACAGATTTGTAGCTCTTACTATTAAAAGCGCGTAAATTGGTGATTAACTTTTGAAGCGCTAAATGCAGTTTTATCGTAAACAAAACAAAAGAAGGAGGTTGTAACAATCCCCTACCCTCCCCCCCAAAGGAAAGAGTTGTTATGTAGTTGCGAAACGTAACACTCTGTATGGTTGGATCCAGGCCGGACCGAGTCAACTAACTAGTAAAGTAATACAATACCAATAAGCAAAGTTGACAAACAACGAGAATAAATTTTACAAACTATATTTCGATCGGCAGCACCGATCTTCATCAAGTTATGAGGATTTTTTACACAATATGCTATGTCAAACTTAGCAAAAATTTAAAAATATGAACGGTTGAAAAATATTAATCGAAATATTATAGTATTTTAGCTAGGCCAAAACAACAGGCCGCACTGTCGTTTTTGTGATCCTGTACATTGTCTTAATGAAGATTTGAGATGAAAAAAACCCAATATTTTGAGGTTTCCACGCAATATTTTCCAAGATATTTTCAACAAAATCGCGATCGTTCGAAAATAACTGCTTTTAGCCACTAACTTCCTTTTAAATGGGAAAAGATTTGTTGTTTTCTGAATACATCGAGTATTTATTAACTATTTCATGAATGTCAAAATATGCAAACTACAAATCATGAATATTAATGATATGCAAATTATATATCATGCATATTAATACTTGGTCATCAAATTAGAGCGTTTTTTAAAGCTGGCTAGAACACTGATTATACAGCATGTAAAAACCAAATACAAGCAGTAAAATATACAAAGTAAAAAGGAGAAAAGCAAAAAGGAAGAAAAAAAGCGAAAAAAAGGATTACAGGTCTTCTGTTATGTTGAGTCCATAAGGTTCACTCTAGAGTATTAGCTTTGAGAATGAGATGAGGTTTGGACAGCAACTTAAGACTACTGCATCACCTGATGAAACATCTCAGTTGCAGTCGAAGCTGATGAAGACTGCCAGGATACAGTTGAAAGTTATGAAGATTAAAGGGAGAGTGTCAAGGTTAGAGAGTCTGGGCCCGAATATTAACAAAGTCAAGCAAAACTTGTAAAACAGAAACCTAGACGCGAAATCAAGTCTTGAAAACTTTGTGAAAAATCATACCTTATCCACAACATCCTTGTTTCTTTTTGTCAGAAATCTTCAACATTTAATAATTATGTATGTTTTGTTGTTTGCTGGCTTCATTTTTTGGATATAGTTGGGAAATCAGTTTCAATTAGCCAAATTCTAGTTTCTTTTTGGCCATTTCCCCTGGCGGACTTCAATGATCTAGCTTTTAGACAGAATGCAGCAAAACATTATACCTTAGATAAAACGTCCGTGCAGCTAGAGGAATTTAAGATAAAAATATGAAACGTTGTTCCCAAGCGATTCGGTGTTTCCATTGTTTTTGTTCTTCGTGGCAATGAAAGGCGACAAATTGATAAAGCTGAAAGGCAAGTACAAAGTGAAATATATTTTGCCACATTTTATATTATCTTTCTTTTTACTCGTTTCAAAAACTGTTGAATTTTACAGAAGAGAATTCGATTTATCTTTCTTTTTTGGGTTCATTACGTAGATATTTCGAGGGGTTCTCAGACTCGAGAAAAGAAAAACGCCACGGGCATCGGGTGTTCAAAAATATTAAGTTTAGAATTTTAAAATTAGAATATTCATACTTTTATCGAAATAACACATTCAGATTTTTCTCTCCAGCAAAGAAGTATTACTTAAAACTGTTTAATTTCGTATTAACAAGCAAACATCATGACGTTTAATTGACCTTGTACGCGAACAAAATAAAGATGATTCTGCTTTCATATTTTGGTTTGTATATACAGAAAGCCAATGTCATGCGCATAGCTATGAGACTCCCCCTTTAAAACTGGATTCAGTAAAACATGATGAGAGTAGCACTACGGATATTACTAGCACTACACATCTGGCCGTCCCTGACGGGTAAGTTTTTATTTATATCGGTTATAAAGATAAGTAACTAAAACTTTTCATCGCTTTTCATAAACCATAAAAAACGTCTAACGACAATTTATTCCCTAGCTGTAGAAGCCCTCAATTACATTTTCCACTTTTCAAAAACAGGTAGAAACTCTTTAGGTTTCAAAACATTTCTTGATCTTCCAAATGCTGTAGACTAAATCCTTCAATTTCATTCATCCACTCTCGTTACTAGTTTGCTTGGGAAACATTATATATACAGATGTATCATATCGGATAATAAACCATGTTTCTCTATGTTTCGATATCATATTATAAGAACTGAAGAAATAGAGAAAAAAATCGCATTAAAAATCAAAACTCAAAAGAGCATCAGAAGAAATGGCAAAATTTATCTACAATTCCACCTAAACCTCTGGCAGTTGGTATAGTTTAGTAGTTTAAAGATTACATGTAATAAGACATGTATCAACATCTCTCTGTAACTGTAAATCCAAGACAAAAAAAATTCTTGTACGAAAAAAAAAATTCAAAAATTTTCCGTGACTTTCCGAAACCCGTGGAAGCACTGTCTAAAGTAACATGTAACGAAAGTAAGTTCCAATTACACCCTACCTTGTCGGTTGCAAAGCCGTACATGTGCTTCACTGACTGACTTGAAACTAATGTACCCTACTTCAATAAAAGACGAATCTGAAAACTGAATGATGACTTCTGCGCCTGACCCAAGGATAAGACTATTTGAGCGGAGATCGATCCAAAATATTCCCCACTTCTCTCCTGCCAAAGCTTTTTCGTTTAGTTCACTTTTCTCTTCAGTCGCACCTTTATGGAGTTTGCAAACAGATTGACTAGCTCCATTTATAGTAAAAGTATAAGTCCCAACGCTCTCATAAAGGCTTTGGTGCAGCTGTAGTTTCACGTCGCTGGCCGATTTCAGAAGGAAGTATGCTGTTTTGCCGTACAGTGGACGCGGTTTACTGCTATTTCCAGCATCAAGAGTTACGTGATCACAAATTTTATCTAAAAATGGTAAACATTAACATATTAATACACCTCTCCTGGCTAAAGAATGCAGGTACGCAATCCTTTCAAAAGTAAAAGCCTTCTCAAAACGTCAAAAAATTCCAAATAATTTACGGTTAGTATTTAATATAGGGCTCACGTTGCAAGAACTTATGAATTGAAAAACTAATAACGAAGACTTTTCATCCAAAAATATTTCTTAAACTCGCGACATCCACGCTTCAATGCATTTCCATGATGATAGCTAAAAACGCTTTTTGACGGCTCAGCTAGAAAAGCTCAGATTCGGGCATGCGGTCTTTCTCCTACTCTCCATCTAACAACCCCCTGCCCCTTTGTAACTTTCACATACCTTGATTGCAAGAATTGTGATAAAACTCGATTTCTTTGAATCCGTTGTTTAAACTGGTATAGACTGATTCTACAACAAGTTTTACCCACGTGGTGTTAACCTCTGGGAACGTAAAGGAATCCCACTCGGCCGCAGCAGACTCAACGGCACCAAAGTTTTGAGAAAGTTCCACCTACGGGGGAGTTGTGGAGTAAGTATACTGCACTAAGACGCTTGTGGGTAAACGTTGGAATGGAAAAGACCTAGCTCAGAAATGAAGACCATTTTTAAAGTACACTTTAGTCTCCATTCATATTAGCCTCGTTTGGGTAATGCACCTATCAGCGGCTTCCCCCTGGGGTTGACCTCAGCTCCGGGCTGTCCAGGGAGATAGGTGGGAGGATATAGGTAGATTGGAGCTTGTTATTGCCCCTGAGGTCGGGGAAATTTGCGACATTGATTTTGTAAATAGAACATGGGGTGGGGGGATTGTACTAAAATCATTTTCACAAAGGAGTTTACCAAGAAGATTGACGCTCTGCTCGAGGCAAAGAAATAGCTCTTGGATAACGTTTGATAGTACTTTGAGACCTCTGAAACTGACATTTTGGGTTGCCTGTGCTATTCGTTATTTTTGGAAATTACTCAGAGTCCTCTTAAAAATGTCTAGATGGGTGACAACAAGGTGACTTTGCATCATCAAGTATGTTTTTTCTGTGATGGTTGTGAGGTATGTTCCACGGGGAGTGCACATCTACGACAGAAGAACAGGCAGAGCTACTTGAGAAATATTGCTGTGACAACTGCTTTAGCTTTTATTAATTAAGTTAAATAAACATTTTAAATCAATGATAAATTATTATGTCGTTTTTGTATGAAATTTAATGAACAAATCGGCAAGACCAAAATGAGGGAGATTGTGGCTCACTGAATTCCTAGACCAGGGGAAACTCAAAATGTTAACTTCCCCTCCCCTAAGGAAAGTCATCAACATTGTTTATGAACTTTTACAATCTCCCTGGTCAGCCCCGGGGTCAACCGCTGGGGAAAGCCGCTGATAGGTGCATAAGATATCCTTTTGAATTTTCTGCTCAAGTACGAAGCTTGTTAGACTAATTTGAATAAGGTAAAAAAGAATATTATAATGGTCGCCGTTTATGAAATAGGTCTATACAGTCTATACAAGTACAATAGAGACTACACGATAGATCAAAAACCTTTACAAGTTCGTTTACCAACCTAGAAACAAGCAAATGTACAAAAATAAATTAAAGCGGACATTGAATACGAAATATTGGAATTCTAGGTAAATTATCGTAACTCGTCCTTGCTGCTTGTATAAGCTTCAACTTTAGGGGCTGGTAGAAGATCCACGGATGTCCTTCCGACCCAGCTGGCCCAGTTGTTCAAAATCAAATAGGCCCTTTGCAGTTAGAGGTCACGTGCGTAGATACACTTAGCAACAGCAACCTGGATAGCAAGCGTTTCATTTGTTTTGAAAGCATATCACATATTGACAATGATGGACTGTCAAACTTAGCTCAGTTATTGTTTGTAGTATGTACTTGATTTTTGCTAGTGTTTAGAAGGTGAAATAATAAAGAGAAAGTATAGAAAAAAGTCGACTGTTGTCTTACCTTGTGAAGCCTCAGAAGTCGTCATTTTCGCTTTTGTCACGGCCACGTTTTACCACGAATTCATTCAAAAACTACATCAACTTTTTCTTAATAGCTAAACAAAATAATACTTGAAACCTAATTTACACAAATGAAACTTGCTTTTAGCGTGTGAGTGATTCACTTTCAAAACAAATGAAACGCTTGCTATCCAGTTTGCTGTTGCTAAGTGGTATCTACGCACGTGACCTCTAACAGCAAAGGGCCTATTAGCACTAACTCAGGGTTCAACAATGCAGGGAAAGCATTTTGACGTGTAATTTCTAGATAAACAATTTTTTCCATTGAAAAAAATCCAAACAGCATTCTAAAACAACCCTACACCTTATATCAAAAAAGAAATTGCTCCATAAATTTGATTGTAACCCAAAGTCAAAGTTAATCAGCTTTTTTAACACGCGCAAGCTTCTTTCAAGTTGAAGAATGTGTAGAATGTGAAGAATGTGTATGACAGTTAAGTCGTCCACATGTTTGTCGATAATCAACCAAACAAAATCAAAAAAGTATGAAAAAATAAAAAATATATCCTTAAAACAAAGTTATTGGTCGTAGTTACTAGCAATAGCATGCGCATGTGTATTAAAGATGGAATTATGGTAAATCCAGCATGTGTCAACCCATAGCGTCATAATTCTCAACCAGTTTCCTAACCGCTAACGGTCTAGCACGCTTCCTGCAATCTGATTGGCTACTCTACTACAGGTCTATTATGATAGACGACCAGTAGAGAAAAAATGGTGGATCAAAATAGTAATGAGCCCCGTTTGGCTACAATATCAGAGCATTTCATAGATATCTTAATATGAACATTCTTTTTTGACCAATTAGTAAGTTTACACTGCTGACAGACCTATCAGTTTTATGGACCACACGATTGAATAGTAACATTCGCCTACAGCTTAATGGACAATTGACTTGTAGTCCATTCATCCTGTAGGTCTAATTGCTAATTATTGTCTTAGGTTCCCGTTAAGGTGTCCTTACATGAGCCTCAAATTTTCCTGAGTAGCGGCCACAACTTATACAGGGGTGCAATATCTTTAAAATATTTTTGTAAAATAGTTAGGTGACAGTTACCTTGTAAAAACCGGTTTCAAATTCCAGGCGGACGAGTTTACTTTGTTGGGTTGCACTTGCTCTTTGCATTATCCTAGCCGTGTTAATAGCGAATCTCCGAGCAAACTGCAATCCAAATAAGATACATTAAACACAAATGCAAACGAACAAAACTAAAAATTAATAATAACAGTAATAATAATAATAATAATAATAATAATAATAATAGTAAGTATCTCAGTAATTAAGAAGTTATAAAGTAACAATATTATTTATGGTTGGTTACTTCCACTCTAGTACAACATCAAATGTTATTAATAATAAGAATAATAATATTATAATAGTAAGTATCTCAGTAATTAAGAAATTATAAAGTAACACTATTATTTATGGTTAGGTAACTTCCACTTTAGTACAACATCAAATGTTATTAATAATAATAACTTTAAACTATTCAGATAAAAAGAGATATACAAAAGTTATTAAAAATACATCATAAAATACAAAGCATCAAATATCAAAAAAACTATCCATAAAAATTATAAAATGTCAAAAACAATAATTTTGGGAAAAGAAAAACAATAACAACAATAATAACAGTAATATTATTAAAAATAATAATAATAATTTAGTAACAGTTACCAGGTAAAAACCAGTTCACCAATGAATTAAATAATACTTAACGATGACTAATATTATTTATATAATGCAATCGTGAAAAGTTTAATCAATAAGGAATTAGAAATAAATATGCTAGTAAAAATGATAGTAAATAATTTTCAGTGTTACAGCATTCCTACTGATGTTGTTGTAAACATTGAATGGCTAATTAAAGCGAATACAAGAGTCACTAATTTGCATAGTCAAATTAAAATTTTTGCACATTCAGTGACCGTCCTAACTGCTTTATGTAGAGCATTTGATTTACATGACAATTGACTTTGTTTTGTAATTTTTTAGCATCTTGTATCTCGCATTATTCACTTAACCTAGAAAATGGCTGCTAGTGTAGAGGTGGCTCAGGTTTGTTCAACTGCATATCCACACCCGAATCACAGGTGCATCGTAACCCTTACTCCCCCCGCCCCCTCCCCCCCTCATTTCCTATCCTTTAGGTGACACTATTGTCCAGAGAAAGATTCCTGAGACACTGATACGTCATACATTTTCACTTCCCTATATGTTGATGAAAAATTCGCTTTGCAATTCGTTAAAAAACAATTGAAACTGAAGACTATTGTTTTTGAACCAATTACAAAGTGAGCTTTACTACGGAAGTGAAAATGTATGACGTATCAGTATCTAAGGGATCTTTCAGATTGTCCATACCTGCAATTTAACGAACGAGTTGATTGGAGAACTAGTGTACCATTCATAATCTGTTGTTCCAGCCACAGCCTTGCCGTCAATCACTTTATCACATGATTTTTGATTTGCCGACGCACTAACACAGGCTCCCCCATACTGGTCTGCTGCCACATTGACATGCGCACAACTAAGGTAGCCTTTTAAGTTTGAATTGCGAAAAAACGAGAAAATGAACGAAACCAAAAAGAATAGTCAAGAACGATGACAGCTAAAACTACTAAGAGTAGATCCGCCTTCTGGGTCTAACCAAGTTATTAAGGTGCCAGATTATGGCGCGCGGGAGACTTGGGCATCCTGCTGATGAACAATAACTGTTTTGCTTTTTTTCCAGCAGCATTATAGTTATGTCAGTTCAGATATCTATTGGGTTCGATTACCGGCTAGACCAACTCTCAGGGTCTTAAAATAATTGAGGAGAAGGTTCTGCCAATGTTTTTATCACTCCTCATGGTTAAACTTTCGCGTCTTCTCATATAAGATACGATTAAAAACGTAGGTCCTCGGACTCTTCTGAGTTTATGAGTAACTGTCTTCGCCCACCATAGTTAAAAAGTGGTATATAGATTAAGAATAAGCCCCAACTTTATTAGTTGGGCTTTGGCAAGCTAGAAATGACTCGACACCTAAATAAAGTCATTATAATAAGAAAATAAATTAATGAAACCTGACAGGAATGGAAAGTTCGACAACAAAAATGACCATGCGAGAAGATTAGGTTGAAAAATCAGTAACAAGAAACTGAGGAAGAACAAAAAGATCCGCAAAAAGAACAAAAAAAGAAGAACAACATCAAAGGCCAAGAAGAACAACAACTAAAACAACTCAAAACTGGAACAGAAATAAGAAGAAGTGAACAACAACAGCAACAAAAGCTGTTTAGCAATACGATATCGTAATGTAACACAAGAAATTAGTGAGATAAGTAACGTTATATTAGACCCCTAACATAAATAACGCAAGACTTTTGATCAAATTTAACACACTTTTCCAGAAATATTTGCTGCAACACTTATATTGGAGGAAAGTTTACCAACAAAATATGGTGGCGAGTTATTGATGAGCTACTGTATAGATAAACTCTTATTCCTAGCTTTACGGGCCTAGTGGCCCATGGAGGGGGCGCTAGCTTATCTAAGCTTTTTGATTTATTTTGTTTTTTTCTTAAAAGTGTAAAGTCATTTCTTCATGTGTGTTTATCAGTATCTTAGTATTCAGCGTTTCACTAATCTCAAAAATTGAAAACAAAGCTAACTGAAATCTTTTTAAGAGAATCCCGAGTACACGCAGTTATGCGTCTAGTTTAATGAAGAAAAGTGTTCAAAAAAACTTGAATATTTTAATTGTTCGTAAAAACTACTAAAAACCGTATGTTACTTATTTCAAACAAACAAATTTATAGAACAGAATGTTCTAGTTGATCAAATAGCTATTAACATAATCGATCTCTTCTTGTCTCCAATCTTACAGAGAATGATTTAAGCTGTATGTAAGTTTACAAAGTTTGAAGCTTGCAATCTATCTACAAGTTTTGTTCTTTCACTTAACATGACACCACTGAAGAGGTCGCGTTCGCTAGGAAATATATTTGTTTTACAAACTTAAATTACTCGTAAGGAAAAGAAACAGAAACACATTAATGATGAAGGAAAAAACTTTTCAAACTAACACATTTTGTTCTTTCAAATCCAAACAGTACAATCTAAAAGAATCGTTCATCTTTTCTTTAAAAAGAAATTGTTCCTTGAATTTTTGCTTAAAGCATGCAGGGTTAAAGTTAACTAGTTTTTGAACAGTCCAAGCAGCTCAGATTTATATAGCACATTTTCCATCAGTGTACACTATTAAATTTAATTCAAAAAATTAATTAAGGCATAAAAATGCAAATATTATTTGAGTATAAAACAAACGTTTTCGCTCTACGTGAGCATCTTCAGGTTTCGCTGGCTAGTTGGTTATTCGTGTCTTATATGCCAGCACTGCTTGGACAATGAGCATTGTTTAAGTTATACCGTTGGGAAATAAAATAAGATGGAAAGAATTTACTTGTTTGTTTAGATTAGGTGTAAGTTTTGCAATAAAAATAGCTTCGAGTGTTCTTCTAAAAATCCATGTACTAGCTAACGCCAAAATCTATTAAATTTGTTTCATAAGTGTGTGTCAGTACAGTCGAATGTTGAGAGTTGAAGATTGCGGCTGACATACATTTAGAAATCAAGAGCTCACAGTATATAAATAGAGCCACATATACGTACTCGTACAGAATCTCCGTATTCGGTACCGGGTATTTAGATAGATGGATGTGGGATCGCCGCGATAAGGGATCGAAAGGATGATAGACTATAGCTTACGAAGGAGCGAACTTGCATTTCATGCAAATGTAAGCTTCTAACACTATACGTGTATTGTAATGAGTCAATAAATTTCAACCATTTGCCAACGCAGATCACTATTTAACGGATACGTTCTATAACCGCCGCCTGGTTAGCCTAGTTGGAAAGGTGCCAGTCTATCTTGCGGAAGGTCTCGGGTTCGATTCCCGGCTGGACCAACACTCAGGGTCTTAAAATAATTGAGGAGAAAGTGCAAATGGTTAGACTTTCGCGTCTTCTCGGATAAGGACGTTAAACCGTAGGTCACGTGTCCCCAATTAGTTTACAAAAAGCTAAAGAAATAGAACCGTAATATAAATTTATTATTATTATTATTATTATTATTATTATTATTATTATTATTATAACAAAGAAAAGGTATGAGCTATCATATAACAAACGCCCTTGGTGAAGATCTGATAAGTTTATACAAGTTTGCATTCAAATATCCAGTTCTACTGTTTTTTATTCATATTTCAAAATAGAAAATGATTTGTTTATGGTTGCCATGAGGATCTTCGTTACAAGAAGAAAATATAGTTGACTTTGTTTGTATCTTCTCTTACGGAATTACATTTAAGATTAAACAAAGTTGCTTAAAAAAAGATAACGAATTCTTTTTTTGGCATTGAACATACTTTTAACTAAACTCAAGGAATATAAATAATTTATAACTTGAATAAACTTTAAAAATCCCTTCCAAATCTTCTACTCAACGTTGTTAAATTATTTCCAGGATATTGAAAACTGAAGGATAAAATTTTACTTTCCAATTATGACAAACGGAAATTTTTTGAGGCGCAGACTCGTCAAATGCTGATTTTCATTTGGGATTTTGAAATAATTAATCAAACATGCTTGAAGTTATTTACCTGGAACTTGATAACTGCTTCCTGTACAGCTTTGTCCATAGATAATTCTTAGTGTCTATAGATTTTTAAAAAAAAATGTTATAAAAACTTTATTGTAAAAGGCAAAAATGCGAAAAAATACCTACAGCAATTGAAACTTACGTGAAATGTGAAGAATAAAAACAATTTCTTTGAGCAAAAGCCCCACATTGCAAACTAACGGTCAGAAGGTTTTTAGTTATTTGTGTTTCATTAGTGCTTTTATCGACGACTGTTTGAGCTTTTTTCATACAGGTTCCACTTTCTTTTCCGAACAGAGTATAATTGAAAGAGATATACAGACTTCTATTCTCCCAACATGACCAAAAGGCTTTCAATTTATCTCGACAATAATCGCCAAGGTTGAGAACAGGTGTCTCCATGCGAGATCCTAAACAAAGTGCGTTTTCTTTTGTTTCACTGCTAAAACTGAGGAGGGCTCTCCCGCGGGAATCCGTTAACAATAATATTCCCAATTAAAATTTTCTGTTTGGTGTAAAGTTAGACAAATAAACTTAGACATTCTTTAACAAAAATGTTCAAAGGGGCCTGTTTTTATTTCAAAAAGTTTCAAAAAATATATACTAAAAACTATACTTTTATAAAATATTTTTTCAACTTAGTAAATTATGACCCAAAAAGGCATCGGGAAATTTCATTACTGTTTAAGAAAATCTTTTCAAAAACAATCTATTTATAACTTAGAAACCCATATAAACAGGTAAATATTTTGGAGATATATTTACTTCAAGTTTATAGTTGGGAAATAGCTTTCATTTTAGCTGAATTGACAGTTTCAAATATAAGACTCCATTTTAACAAGGTTTTCATATAATTTACGATTTCAAATTTGTTATAAAATATACTTAGCTGAAATCAAAAGAAGTACAGAGGCGAACTATTAATACTACCAAAGAGTTCATTTATTATAGCTTACAAATGATCTGTTGTTTTTCAATAAAACTGTTTTTCGTTTCAGTCTAAAAATTGTTTTACACTTAGATTGTTGTGAAGCATCCAACTGTATTTGTGTCACAAAAAAAAAATTGGTTTTAACACGCGACAGACGGCGCTAAACACACTTCATATTTACGACAAAAGCTTTAAAGTCATAACTTTAACTGTGGTAAAACAAAACAAGACTTATTCAAGGTGTCATAAATTTAAAGTGATTTTGTCTGTATAGTATTTAAACAACAGAACTAACTTCATTTTCCCAATCTTTTGTCTTTTTCTCAATACATTATATTTGAAATGACCTGTAGTTTTAAATAATGCAGATGTTTTCAACACTATAGAGCGAAAAGACGTCAAAGATAACGGATAACGAATATATTTCGTGTGACTGCACACATCTTCAGCTATTTCAACACTAAACGTATTAATGAAAAAAATAATCATAGGTATTGTAAACATTTTGATAAATTTGTTTTCAAACGCCCGGTTAAACAAAACGGCGCTGTAAAGTAATCGCAATATCCAGTTGCATAGGATTTAGAGAGTTCTGGAAAGGTAAACTAAACACTATATTTTGCAAATAAATAAAACCTTCATACACATGTAATAAGATAAGGTAAAGAATATTTATTACATATATATAGGTACTGAGAATGCCCAACAAAATCGCAGTTAATAAAAATCGTACTAATTTTTATCGTAGCAAGTTAGGAGCACGAACGACAAAATTTCACCGTGAAAAAATATCGTTCGTTCCTTCTGAAACGCTAACGACAAAGTTTCACTGATGATGAAAGATACTTCCGACTGAAACATAAATCGCGCACTTTCCATCAAGTAATCTCTATTTATTTTGCATGAGAACGCACTCTCGCTTGAAGACCAGGTTGAATTCTCTAGTTTGCACAACTACACTCAAATATACTTTTCTCATTGAGCAATAAGCCAAACGATAAGAGTATTAGCTGAAACAAAGCAATTTGGTCCAGCTCAACAAACAGAAAAAATGTTAATCCTAAAGTAATATAAACGAGCAGGTTGTGATTGTTTTACATGAATTACAATGAATCGGTGTGAAATTCATTGTAGAGTGTGCAATGTAACGTCTCATTCGCAGGGTGTGCAATGTAACGTCTCATTCGTAGCAGGGTGTG
>JAOBRB020247673.1:0-11643 GCA_027575285.2 Zoanthus pulchellus | reverse complement strand
TGGCTTGCTAATCGTAAAGGTTAAGGGGTGGCTTGCTAATTGTAAAGGTAAAGGGGTGCCTTGCTAATCGTAAAGGTAAAGGGGTGGCTTGCTAATTGTTAAGGTAAAGGGGTGGCTTGCTAATCGTAAAGGTAAAGGGGTGGCTTGCTAATCGTAAAGGAAAAGGGGTGCCTTGCTAATCGTGAAGGTAAAGGGGTGGCTTGCTAATCGTAAAGGTAAAAGGGTGCCTTGCTAATCGTAAAGGTAAAGGGGTGGCTTGCTAATCGTAAAGGTAAAGGGGTGGCTTGCTAATCATAAAGGTAAAGGGGTGCCTTGCTATTCGTAAAGGTAAAGGGGTTGCCTTGCTAATCGTAAAGGTTAAGGCATGGCTTGCTAATCGTTCTTTTTTGAAAAGGACGCAGCTCAACGAGGTCTAATTTTGATGTGGGAGGAAAACCTGACAAGGAAAAATACCTTTCCTGCATGTTAACCATTAAGTGAGGAAAAAATTAATATGGATGTTCTAGAAGATTTAGAGTTCAATGAAAATTTGTTTGTTAAATGTACAAAAATTAAGTGTTTTCTGTAAAATTAGAAACTATAGAATGATAAAAACTGAAATAGATTTTTGTAGATTTGTAGGGCCAGCATGCAGGTGACCAAAACAGTTCTGTCTGTGAGTAGATATAAATGGAATACCCCAGAAAACACCATATTTTTATAATCTGTGATCTACTTGTTGTACCGCGTCAAGGATTTATGTCATGAACAAGTACGTCAAAACAGTGTGCTGATGGTACAATACTGTACTGACCACAAAAAGCTATTATGGATTTCTATGAAATAATAAATGATAACTACTAAATAGTTTTAAACGAATATGTGCAGTAAAGAAGATAAAAAATATCAAATAAATGAATAAACTTTGCAACATCATCAAAAGCCTCCGTAAAACTTCAATACAATCGATATGCTCTTAGCCTGTGTACAGCGATTCTCCTTTGAGAGCAGGTGTACACAGGCTAACATGCTCTTAATTTGAAAATGACTGATATAAAAAATTTCTGAGTAAATAGTATTAATGGAAACCTACAATAATGGAGGTGGATATTCAAGTCAATCAAGACTGTTATGATTTCCCATGTCTTCGCACTACTAAGAAAGATTATGTTTTTAAAGTTAGAATTAACTTACACATTCCAGGTGTCGTCATAACAACCCTAGAAATCAGAACACTGGCAATGGCTTTTCGAGCTGTTGCCTAAAAAAGTTGAATATTACACAAATGAAGTGATGATAAGCAGAGGTTGTACTCAAATTAGATTGTTCTTTATAAGCTGCTGGCTAAAAAACTATGCATTAAAGAATTTGGTTAAAAATGAATAAGGTTTAGATATACAGCTGTCTTTTAAAAGTGCCAAGTAGAAAATCATTGTTTTTATTACGCAATTCACATGAGCGTGGTGATGAAGCTTCAAGAAAGTTGAAAATACATCTATTTTTTTAGGCTAACTTGAAATGTGGAAAATTACTCATTAAAGGAGTTAGAATGAAAATTATTTCAAGTTAGAAATAGGTAGATTTTCCTTTTCAGCTGCAGCTTACAAAAGTTGAATATTGAACAAGAAAGGCGAAATAGGCTGTCAGATTTTTGAGTATTTGAGAATTATTTTACCTTTGATGTTCCTAATCTATTTCCATCTTCATCTGTAACCGGAATTCCTAACCTTATTTCTCTGTAAGAGAACAGAATCAGATATCAAAACAGGGCCGGGGGGGGTGTATATGTCAGAATAATGGGATAGAACTTTGGGTAAGTGAGAGGCTACTGTATAAAAGGTCTGTTTTAAGCAGTTTCACCTTTGTCTCATCATTGGGATGTTGACAGCATTAGCTGCAACTACAGCAACAAATGGAACAAATCTGCCAAGAAGAGGTGGAGCTTTCTGAAAGAAAATGAAAAAAAAACAAATTAAATATATCTATATAATATGTGAAAACAACTTGCACAACAGTACCTTTTGTGCTAACTAGTAAATAAATACAACTTAGTAAATGTAACAAGACAAAACTAAAATTAATACTGCAAGTTAAGTACATTTTGGCTCAATGAAAAAATTTGAGGATTTTTCCATGACATTCCAAAATTTTAACCAAGGTCTTGAATACTTAGAAAGAACGGAACAAACCAAACAAGACCTTGTCACTCATCAATCATTTGCAAAGCAAGAAAAGCCAAAACAAAAAACAAGATAAAGGCTGCATAATTTCTAACAAACTATTACTAAGTAAACATTATATACTTTTCTTGGTCTATTTCATTTCAATCCCAGTAAACTGCATGCAAATTAAAAGTGAAAACAAAATGATTTGATAACATTGTCATGATAAATAATTATACCTTAGTATGAAATCAATATATTACCCAATTTAAATATTAATAAAAACTGTACTAACTAGATAACCCTGAGTTAGTTTGCAACCAATGAAAAATAAATAAATATTCATTAATAGTACTGTATTTAATTGTTATGATCAATTAGAAGTGCTGACCAGTGGCCTAGTATTAAATCTGATCTATCTACAAGACTTAGCTTGTTTTTCCTCAATGATACCAGGGTCAATACTCTTCAAACTTAATTTTTTAGTAACTATAAGTTATTACAATACAGTATATAGTTCGATCCTTTCAGCTATGATCTTTAAGTGGTAGAAGAGTGAAACAATACTATAGATTATTCACCAATTATTAAGATGAGTATTTCTCAGGATCATCATAAAAAAACCTGTTTACGTTTTCAAAGTTAAGGCCACTTCAAATGGATCAAACATGACTGTTAGTCAAGCAATATCAAGAAAATTAAATAAATGCATGTATCAGGCAAAATTTGACAGAGTTTGATCTGAAGTATTGGAATGTGTTAGTTGCTGCATCTTTCAAACATTTATCTAACACCATTCCATGAACAATATTGGATGATGTTGGACGAAATTATCAACCAACGTTAAACTCCATCCATAATTATCCAACATGTTTGATTGTACTCTTTAGATGGGTCAAACATGTTAATGTGTCCAACAATATTGTTTGATGTTTGACAAACATGATTTGCTTGATCTGTTTGAACAGGCTTTTATAATAATTTAATTCATTTAAATATGCTAGATAGTACTACTTCCAAATTGACTTTTATCACCTTTGCCAGAGAGTTTAGAGCCATAGCAACTGTAACTGCTCCAGTTGTTGCAGCAGCATATGCAGCTAAAAGTTCACTAACAACAAATTAAAATTCAGTTACTAAACCGTGTGTTGTACGTATAAACCACGTACACTTTTTACTTAGGGGAACTTTGAAAGTTTCTTTCATTATTAGAGTTTGGTACTAACTTTTCAATTATTATAACTAATTAAATTAGTGGTTAACTAAGCACTAAAATTCTGGGATGTCCGTCATGAGAAAAACAGATACTTATAGCTCAGTCAATCTCATTTTGTTTGCTATAACCAATATGGTTTTATGAAGAAGAAGAACTTTATTATACTCACTAATAAAAAATTGGATTTATTTTTTTGTTTCTATAAATAAATAACTGGGAAACCAACTTCCAAATTCTAATGGCCAATACAGTTAATAAATAATACAATATAAAGTTATCTAAATAAATATATAACTAATATGAAAAAGAGAATTGCAAATTGTTCTTTAACTATTATTGATACGAAATAAATCAAATAATACAATGGTTAAATTAGAAAGAAAGGATCCACAAAATTAATATATTTGACATAACTGGGTAAACAAAAAAAAACCCTAGAATCTAAATAACATAATATACAAGCAAATCTTACCATCTCAATACACGTACATAATGTCAATGATCCAAGCTTATTATTTTTGTAAGTCGCTTTTTGGTGAGGGTACATTTTAAATGGTCAACCATAATAATAAATTTGTTGCCAAATTTTTTTGAAAAAAACATTTTTTTCACTTTTGATCAAGTTGTGGTCGTAAATCTGTAATTCAACTAAAAACAATGTTAATCTAATCGCTATAGAGTACTGAAGAGATGATGTCACATAATGTTTATTTGTGAAATCACTAAATTGGTTGTAATACTCAAAATGATCAAGATGAAAAATGCCTCCATGCAAAAATTTAGCATTTTACCACCTATGAGTGATGAGATATTACACAGTTATGCTCCAATGACTCCATACAAATCCTTATATGAAATTAGCTTGGTTTATAACTTTATGAACCATGCCATTTTTAGAAGGATTAGTATGGAGTTATTGGAGCATATCTGTGGTAATATCCTGCAGACAATTTGCACCAACATTCTGATTTTTCAGAAGGATACATTTTTAGTCTTGATCTATCGGGTGACTTTAACAAATCCCACAACGTAACTTCACATTAATTTTAATTAACAATAAGAAATATCAACATGTCATAGTTACTGAACTAAAAGGCAACTGGTTCTAGATCTCACATTTATTTAGTACGATAAAAGTAAATTTAATGTACTTATATGGGATTGTGTAAAATTGAATTGTTATACTTTAGTTTGTAGTTCAACTATATAAAATAATATAAAAATAGGCTAAAAAAGTGACATAATAAATATTGTCTTACTTGTTTGTGATCTTTGAATCACCACTTCTATTTGTGTAGTTCACAATCGCATTAAATGTTTGATTAGCCCATTGCCAGAACAGGACAGCTGGAGCAGTTCTAAAGAAAAAATGTAAAAAGTGCATGATGGATGTTTATTGATCTTATTAGTGACAACAATTCATTAATTTGACATATTTCTTATGCCTTAATAATTATATATGAGCCTGACAACTGAAGCAGTTAATTTATATTTGATTAAAGAGGAGTTAACTGAAAATTAAGGCAATTTGCTGTCTCATGAAGCTTCTACAAATTATAAATTACAGAATGTGATTCCTAGCTTAAGTTAACATTGGAATTTTCACATGAATTTGGTGAAATGTTCCATATCATCATTTTAATAATTAATGTTTGTATTATTATAATGTTTTTAATATCATTTTTCCAATCTAGGATGGTATTACAGATGATCATGATGACTGCTTTTTTTGCAGTATCTTGTCGATACTGCAACACATGTTCCTCCACTCTAACAAGTCCATAAAATTACTCTCTGTCACACACTTGCTTAACTTCTTTTAGGCCTTCCATTCAGCAGTCATCCTTCAACTTTCACCTCCCAAACCTAACCCAACACTCCCTCCCTCCCCCTTAATCCCACATCCCATGCACTCAGGGTTCTCAGTAGAAGCCGGCAACAGGAGAATTCCGCCGCCTGTCAAAACGAAAGTTTAGCTGCAAAGTTTAGCTGCAAAGCAAGGCTTAGCTGGCAAGGTTTAGCCGCTTGTAATTACTTCTTGGCCGTTTGATCAAAAAACTACTGAGAACCTGCACACACACTGTATCTACCATTACCAACACATAAACACATTAATCTAAAAACTTTTAAATGATGCTTTTTTGTCAAATCAAAAAAACAGGTACGTGAATTGAAAGAAGCTTTTTAGATGTTAAGCATTAAATCTAAATGGTATTAATTTCATTAAAAACTAGTCAATTCAAATCAATTACAATAATAGCATTTATTTTATTTGAAATCTCACTGTGAATATAGCAGTCATGTGCTTATTTAAGGGAGAAAAAATAAATACATATTATATAAATAAAAATTTGATAATATTATACAAGACTCTAGTATATATTAATACCTAAATCATGCACATACTTGTAGAATGTCATCATACAGCCAACAATGGTCATGTTACATGGAACCTGTGCTGACATTCGACCAATAAGAAACATTTTTTCACCAGTGTCTGGGTGAAAGGCTGATTCATACAACTTCTTGGCTTTCCATATATCTGCATCTGTTACTCCCTTTGGCTCTTCACCTTTCCTACAGAAAACATGCAGAAGATAGTGTGTCTCATTTTAAGGACACGAAATAGTCAATGACATTCTATTTTAAATCAAAATAATTTTGTTTATATTTAACAAGAAATCATGGTTCAAATATTCAGTTATAACTTACTATAAATTAAACATTCTAAGATATAGCTGCATGTACCTATAGTCACTTCGAAACTACAATCTCCAATTTATATAAATTATCTTAAATGTCTAAATTAAATGCAACTAAAATTGAATACAAATAATATAATTATTTCTATTAAAACACTTACAGATTGAGACTGTGGGAAACACTACCCTTACCAAACTCAACACTATTTTTAAACTATTTTTTTCCTATTTTTGAACTATATTTTAAATATATTTTATAAACAGTATGTCCTGATGCAAAGCCGAGAGAAACACGGTCATAATATAGCACCACAAAACATACTGCTTTCCCAAGGTTAAGTTCAATTAAAAGTGTTTTCATTTGTTATATACCAACTACCAATTGCAAAGAAGAATAAAAAAGATATTTTAAATAATTTTTTTTAATTATCAAACTTGTGAACATTTAATTTGACATCAAATGAAATTACAATTAATTTACATCCAGTTTTATTATTTACTAGGCAGACATGGTTGGTGCAACTGGTAAGATCTCTGCTTTCCAACCACAAAGGTCCCTAGTTCGATCCCAGCAGTTTGTCAAGATTGGAATATTTGTGTCACCTTCTTTTCCACCTATCTAGCTAAGCCAGCTCAGCTTTCCAATTCTTCCTGGGGTAGGTAAATATAAGTACCAACGTCTGCTGGGAGCTAACCAGTGCAATGGATTAGTGTCCCTTCCAGGGGGAGTCTTAGACTCATACATGTATAGATCTGCTTAACACCACAGAAACCGAAGATAAGCACCAGCTCCATGGGCCACTAGGCTCGAAAGGATTTACAGTAGCTAGCTTATTATTTATAGCTCCATAACATAATGTTACATTCTGTCAGCACATGGTTATTGTCATGGACTACAGAGAGGCTTGTTGACATGCATATGTCCTCTCATTCATTAATTATGGATACAAAAAAAATAGATTTTGAAAGTTGGTACAATATAGCAAAATACTATTTAAAATATGTCTTATGATCATGTTTTTATCAAATGCAATATAGCCATAATTATATTTAGTATAAATCACAAACAGAAAAAAATTAATAGAATTATGATAACCTTGAGCAATCAATTAATAAAAATCAAACACAATTTACTTATCAATAATCAGTAATCAGTAATTTGTATTACTGGAAGTCCTCTGCAATTAATAAGAGAGATTTTTTCAGGATTGCATTTTTGTCATTGAGACATATTTCCCTCACTTTGAGGCCCTTAAAGCTTGTTTACATTTTGCTTTACACTGAAGAGCTATTACTCATGTGGTGATTTATGCATCCTCTAGCATTTGCTGAGGTCTAATAATATAGCTGTCTTGGTGAAGTTTCATTTTTTAACCAACTCTTCATAAGACCTACTTGAGTTTGTATTTTTCCATCATAAGAATCCTTCACCTCAACTGCTACCTGCACCTCTAAAAACATCGAGTGCACTGGCCTTAAGCCTCAATTACCCCTAGTTTTATTCACATTGCAAGCATTTTCTTCTACCTGTAAGCATGTACCAGCTTTCTTGCTTCTTCTAACTGTTTTGCTGAAGCTAAAATATTTCTTGGGTCAGTGACAGTGAAAAAATGTTTTGCCCTTCCCCAATAATTGTTCTGATCCCATCTTGGTTGACTGAGATCTATTCTGCCACCAGGTAATCTTGCTGATTCCATTTTTTGAAAAATACTGCTGTTAAAAATGGAATAAAAAATTATAGTATGTATATATATATATATATACATTATATAATTAACAAATAGTTTCAAATATTCAAAGCTGACCAAAACAGGTATCTTACAGTTACATTGAAAAAATCTTTAACAAATTAAAATATCACAGCTGTAGTAATGGTAAAGAAGATTTTGATTCACAAATATTTGACTCATACCACCTTTTTTCTAAGACCATAAAAATGTAAGGCACTGAAGTCTTCTTCAATACACGTAATTATTTTACAACAATAAAGTGAAACAAAATATGTTAATTTATGTTTCTAATTATAAGTCTTTGAACTCTGTACACGTGACAATAAAGTACACCTCTGGTGGTATTCGAACAATCTGAACGAAAGATGATCAAGTTTTAAGATTCAAGAATAGTATAACGTACTTTGTATTATATTTAAACCAAATTTTAAGAAAAGTAAAATACGATAACAATCAGGAAATAAATGGATGGAAAGTTCACCGGAATCACACAACCTACCATTACATCAAGAGTTTCGTAAAACAACTCAGTCTTAGCCCCGTATTTGGGCAATTCAAACGTTTGAAATCTTAAAGATTGAAAATAAGAAAGAAAATGAGTTGAGACAGTCCTACCTGATGGTACTTGGTGACTATACAACTTCGCCGCAAAAAAGATAAAATGACGATTCTACAAGAACAACGAGTAATGATTCTCTGGGAGTGTTTGGGGGAATGTTTCGCTACCAGACCCTGCTCTGTCATTACCTACCAAGGTAGGTAGCTAGTAAGTTCTATATTTGTTCACGCATTCAAAATGGTGGTAAGGTTACATCACGTCGAAATACTGTGTAAAAATTTGCAGCAAAGATTGAGTCAGTTTTGTGGCCGTTTTGGGTTCAATGTTTTAGCAGAATCTTTACCAAGTCCTAGAAAGCGTTTTGTAATCAAGCGTGACTCTATGCATCTTGTATTAACGGAGAATAACAAAGGCAAAGAAACTGTTTATAATGTTGCACTTGAAGTTAAGAATGTTAGACTCGCAGCACAACGTGTTGAAAAACATGCGGGAAAAATTTTGAAGACTTTATCTACTGAGTTTGACAGTTATGGAGATATTGAATCGTTAGTTATTCAAAGTCCTGTTGGGAATGTTACGCATACTTTATTGAATTCTTCGAACTATACCGGCATTTTTTTACCTGGTTATAAGGAATTCAATTCGAGTACCTTTCAAGCTACTTCGGATCCAAAACTTACTCATTTTGATCATTTAACATTCGCTGTGCCTGAAAATTGTTCGCCAGTTTTGTTGGATTGGTATGAAAAGTGTCTCGGGTTTAGTAGGTTCAAAATAAACTCTCAAGAACAACCGGATGGATTTGTCATCCGCAGCTCGATTCAAGGAGCCAGAATCGGAATGAGGCTGACTGCTTTGGAATACTGGAAGTGTGCTGAAGCAGGTGTCTCGCTTCCGACAGATGACCCAGGTGGAAGCGTTAAGTTCGTTTTTGCAGAACCACTTCCTGGACAGGGTGAATTTACCATTTTCTGTTTAATATCCTCTCTTCCAACTCTCCCTCTTCAATGCTATGCACCTATCAATGTTAAGCTGCAGGAAGGGGAGGCCGGGATTTTGAACTCAGATAATTTTTTCTGTTCAAATGCCCCATCTGGCCCTTCCCTTCCAGAAAAAGGTTAAGGCATTGGTCAAACAAGAATTAAAATAGGGATATACAGGAATTATAAAGTTGTAAAAAGCAAGAAGCAACAACTTCAAAATGTAACGTCCGTTGAATAGAAAAATGTCATGTAATTTACCTGGAAAGTATATAAAAGTTTGAAGACTGTTTCAACTGATACTATTAAACAATACAGCAAAACAAGGAAATTCTTTTATCTTATAAAATGTTATGCTACAGATAACTTTTATTTGAATTGACATCTGTTTATAGATATCTGAACAGACGTAACTACAATGCCGCTAAAAAAAATATCAAAACAGCCACCGTTCATCAGCAGGATGCCCAAATTGTGTGCAACTCTACAATTGGTTTCGGCTCCATTAAATCCTGTAACTCATGGCCATTATTCATACTTCCATCACCAAGTAAGACTAGTTTATTTCATCTTCACTTTTCTGATTTTTAATAGTACCAACAGACCTATGTCCTAAAGTAACTAAAAAATGGAACTGCAAACTTTGTAAACAAACCGAGATGTGGCATTTTGACTGGGTGATGTAATTATCTATACCAGTTGGCTTTTACATTTAATTACTTTAATTTTGATGTCTGCTGGTTACCAGGTCTCAGTGTGTTGAAAATCCAAGATGGCATCGGTGGAGCTCAGGCCACTAACCATTAAAGTCAAAAGTCCCTGCCACAGGCAGACTTTTTACGTCAAATCCCCCGCCTACACCTGGCCTCCCCCCCCCTGCGGCTTAACATTGATAGGTGCATTAGTTTAGAGTATGTTTCTAAATGGGTAAAATATTCTTAACCTTCTGTCTCATGTTTGGTTTATAATAGCTGCTCTGTAATTAAATTTACACATCAGGGAAAACAGTGTGCAAAAATTTGAGGCATGCTTTGTTTTTATCAACTAGTAGACTATAATTTCTTATTTTCAGATATACTGAATTTCAAAAATGCATACTTATCATTGATACCACCTTTCATATTACGCACCATCCACTTGATGCATTCCAGAGTGCAGTTACTGTAATTACTATTGTTCTTTGATGTCCTTGTTGCTTAACCCCTTCACTCCCAATAAGTTATCAACAATTAACTTCTCCTTAAATAACACATACAAAATAAGACATTTGGTAATGAGAAAACGAGAATTAATCAAACAAAGCTAACTACAGAAGATTAAAAGTGAAATTCTCTCACACTTGTTCCATGAAAAGTATATTCTCAACTTGGGAGAATTTAATAATTCAACTGGGACTGAAGGGTTTAAAGTCCCTATTATTGAGGGGGTACCAACACACTACACTGAAAGGCAGTAGGAAGGTATCGAGATGAGAAGAGGGGTTGGGTCTCTGGATATGTTTCCTTGGTAGAACTTACTTAGTTAAATGATTAATTAAACTTTAGAGTATAGAAATAATTTCAAATGAGATTATTATTCTTATAGGATTGTTTTGAAAGTTAAAGATTTTCTTTTTTTGATGTTCAATAGGAGGGGGGGGGGTAATTAACAGTCAGGATGAGATTTTATGACCCTTTTACCATGCATAGGGTGTGGAAAATCAATTGAAATATAATTAAAGTATTTTGATTGACAGTTTTGGTTTTGCACAATGTATAATTTCAACTATAAAGTAACCTTTTATGAAGAAATTGTTGAAAGATGTTTTTAAAGTATTTTTCTTATGTAGGTCCAAACCAGGTTCAGCAATTTCTTGATGAGCATGGAGGGCCTGGTGTTCAGCATATTGGTCTCCACACACCCGACATTATTTCAAGTGTTTCCGTGTTAAAACAAGCAGGAGTAGAATTTATTGACCCTCCATCTACATACTACACAGAGGTAAGTATAAATTATACTAAGTTCCATGGACACCCTTTGATGTATCAGGTTAATATAATTGTATATTCAGTATTTGAAAACGATATTTAAAATTATGACTTAATTATTATTTATCAGTTTTGTATGATGGCAGCCTCAACTATGCATTCTTTTGCTACAGAGGAAGTAGAAAGCTGCAAAAATGTGAAGAGAGTATATAGTAAGAGTTCTGTAAGTTAGTGTTGTTTTTGCAATTAATTAACTCATTAATTTTGAATGTATATGTTGTAGTTAATTTTTTGTCTCAGTTAATTTTGTTTTTTAACTAGTTAATTATTTTCTAACTAGTTAATTTT
>JAOBRB020247565.1:0-11643 GCA_027575285.2 Zoanthus pulchellus | reverse complement strand
CAGCCGGACATAGTCTTCAAATTACTAAATGTCCGGCAGTCCATATTTTTCAAATAAATATCCTTAAATTTTAAAACTTATCCATAATCAATTGAAACTGTTTAGAGTTTATTTAGATGCCTCAAGCGCTTCAATAAAAGTCAAAATTTTGAATATGATGAACCTGTCATCGGCTTAGGACCCCGGGCAAATGTGGGGACTTTGCAAATGTCTAGGGCAATTGCCCCACCCACTGGGGCATCATTTTTCATTTAATCCCCCGCATTGTCCCCGGTACGTGGGGCACTGCAACTCTGAATCATATCAATGTAATCGAAAGTTCAGAAAGTTGTAATCAACTGTTGAAATATATTTAATATGTGAGGCAATACATAGCAAGCAGTTTGCTCTGGTGAATGGATTTAACACGCTCGAATTGTCAGCCTAAATACATCTATAAAATCTACGGCAAAAATGTACCATATCAACCCATGATGATCACTCCAAATTAAATCAACAAAGACAACAATTACAAGTGTTTATTGTGTCACTATGCAGTATAAATTTTAGTTTCATTTTAAATCCTAGTTTGAAACTATATTATGAAAAATAATAATTCTGGATCTTTATATTTATTAAAATCTATATTAAACAAATTGCGTTTTTAATAGATTTCAGAGTCAACCACGACCACGAGAAACTACGAATCAAATATCTCGACCCGGGGTCAGTGAGCATGATCAAATTTCCTTACCGTTGACGGTCGTGAGGAGTCAAATGCACCATGTATTACCAGCCTCCCTCTCTACGGCAAGAAGAAAATATTCTTGTTCCCTGTCTCCACTGTCTCGTGAAAAATCCCAACCATTTACACCAGGGATGGGAACGGTGTACCTGACTTTCCCCACATTTTCCCCACAACACTGGGATGTACTTATCACAAAGTTCCCACATTTCTTCAGCTATACCTGTCCCCTCCTCCCTCGGGGAAGCCGATGACAGGTGCATTATGTTTTACGTTGGCTCTAGTTTGTGAATCATCCAACCGCGACACATCTAAATTGTTTTGTTGGCTTCAACACAAGCTAACGTAAAACACAAAATTAAATTCGAAATTTTGGTTCGTGTGGGAACACTTTCAATTGAATATGAGTGAGTTTTAAGAAGATATATTTGGAAAGGTCACATTATAAAATTGGAAATTATTGGCTTGTTTGGAAGCACTTATGGTAAGCTTTAAACTTTTTTTCAAACTGATCAAACTCTGTTTTTTCATAATGAACAGATTCTGAATATTTGATGGCCAATGCTTATAGCGATAAAAATTTGAAGTGGGCTCATTTGACCTCCCCTGGTCTTTCGACGGTTCAAAAGCTTAATTACAATAAGCTAAATCCTTTTACAAGCCTCGTGATCCGTGGAACCGGCGCTTATCTCCGATTTCCTTAGTGTTTAGCGGATGAGAGTCTTTGACTACCCCTGGACGAGAAACTAATCCATCGCAGGTTAGCTCCCAGTAGACCCTTATACTCAGTTACCTACCCCGGAAGAATGGAAATCTGAGTTGACTTAAACCGAAAAGAATGTCACACAAATATTAGAATCTTGGCTTAGTGCCGGGATCGAACGGGAGACCTTGTGGTTGGAAAGCAAACATCTTACCAACTGCGCCAACCACGTTTGCCTAAAATTAGTTACAATAATTTGATTCGTAATCATGATGGTGATGAAACGTAATAATAACTTCTTCGGTTGGCTCTTAGTATTTCAGTTCTTTTGATTTACCTATATAGGTGCTGAAAGAACAGTTTAATATCTAGCTTGTTGTAGTTTACCTCAACGGTAGAAATTAGCATAATTATGATATGGTTTCACGGACGAACAGTTGAAGAAAGTTGCAATATTAGTTTAAGGATAAACGATTCTTTCTCTCCGTGACCTAGGAAAATCCCTAGCGCGGGGTCTGTACCTATCTGCCTTTTGACGATGGCAAATCTCTGTTCATCCATGGCCTAAAACAGAAATTCCGCTTGGAAAATAGAGATTTTACGAATGAAACTAAGCTAGAGGAAAACCGACTTGACGTGCTCGGCTTGTTTTTTCCCTAGATTTTACAAAGAAGATTGATGTTTAGCACCATGCAATGGATAAAAACGACCGGGAATATATCTCATCAGAGGAAAGCGAGGTGGATCCTTGTTGTTATCCCATTAATGAGGAAGCCGAACTTTTGTGTGAAGTTGCAGAACGTGGAGACAAAGCTACGATAGAGTGTTTACTGGAGGCTGCAGTGGCAGTAAACCTACGGAACGAAGACAATAAAACACCATTACATCTAGCTGCAGCTGCCAACAACATTGAAACAGCGCAAGTTTTACTGCAGAACAATGCAAAGATCAATGCAAGTTTTCTTGACGATTTTCTCGACAAACAGACACCATTGTTAGAAGCTATACATTCAGGCCACTCTGAAATGGTACAAATGTTGCTCGAACATGGGGCCGAATCATCTTCCTATTCGTTAATGAAAGCCGCCGAATTTGGAAAATCGGAAATTGTTCAGCTTTTACTGAAACACAGAGCCAATTTAAACTCGGAAAAAGCTTTACATAAAGCAGTGGTATCTGGAAACATAGATACGGTCAAGTTGTTGCTCGACCATGGTGCGTCTGTTAGTGTCACTGCAAGAGATAGCGAAAATGCGTTGCACAAAGCTGCTAGCAGTGGCAAAAAGGACGTGGTGGAAATTCTTATAAAACATGGAGCAAATATCAATGCTGTAAGCTGCGAGGATGTCACGGCGTTGCACAAAGCGGCAGATTCGGGACACTTAGACATTGCACAACTTCTAATCCAGAATGGAGCAAGTATTGATGCCAAATCGAAGAATGGCGTTACAGCTTTGCATAAATCGGTTCGCTCGGGAAATGAAGAGCTTGTAAAAATGCTAATAGAGGAAGGAGCGGATGTAAATTCTGCCGACCTTAGGGGAGCAGTTCCAATCATTATTGCTGTGTCTGAAAAGCAAAATAGCATTGCTAGGTTGCTGCTGAGATCTGGGGCCAATGTTAATACGGCAGATGCAAATGGAAACTCTGTACTGCATCAAGCTATACTGAGCGGGAGCAAAGAGCTTGTTCTACAATTACTGAAAGAAAATGCAAGTCTTAATACTGTCGATTGTCACGGTAGGTCTCATTTGCAATTAGCTGTTTCGCTTGGTGATCTAGATATTGCGCAGCTTTTAGTTGAGTGGGGTGCTAACCCTAACGCTATAGACTCTGAAGGAAGTCCGATACTGCATCAAGCTATTGAACATGGACAAGAGCAAACAGTGATAGCTCTTTTAAATCATGGAGCTTGTGTAAATGCATGCAACTTTAATGGAATAACTGCTTTGCACCTTGCAATGTACAAATATGGCGACTTCATAACCCACATTTTGCTTGACTATGGGGCCAACCCCAACACAGTTGATCAGGACGGTAAATCAGCCCTAAACAAAGCAGTGAATCTTGAAAATGTCGATTTAGTTGTTAGTTTATTGGAGCACGGAGCAGACGTTAATTATTATGACAGGGAGGGGACAGCTCCCTTGTTGTATGCAGCAGAACAAGATAATGAGGAAATCGTCAAAGTTTTGATTCATTACGGTGCTATTGTTAATGCCAGAAATCGCTATGATCGAGTACCACTTCATCTTACGAGTAGTTGGACAATTGTAAAGCTTTTGCTGGAAAATAAAGCTTGGGCGAATGCTAAGGAACTATACAACGAAGAAACTCCTTTACTGACTAGAGCTAAGAATCTTAGTCGATCAACGTATGACTTTTACCATCAGTTTTCTATAGATGACTGTTCAGATTTGCAGTGGAAAGAAATTTTAAAAAGCGGCATGAGTCCGTGGGTTGCAAACAACGTAGGGGAAACAGTGTTGGGCACGCTTTTGTCCAAAAACAAACTCGAGCTTTCACTTAGTCTCCTAAAATCAATGCACGAATCAAATCGCAGCTGCATTAATAATCTCCATACGAATGGAGAAACTTTGCTGCACGTTGCTTGTAGGCACGAAGGACAAGAGGTAATTGATTACTTGTTAAAAAATCGAGCAAAGGTTAATATACAAAATAGAAAAAAAGAAACACCATTGCATGTCACGTGTAGGAAAGTTAATGAAACCTTTCATGAAAATGACAAAGATTCGTTGACCCTCGACAAACGTGAACAAAGCTTGTCTGAAACGGTCTACTATTGGACAGCCAGGCAGCTCCTGGCTCACGGCGCTGATCCTTCTGTATTTAAAGATAATCAAGGTTTGTCCTGCTTGGACCTTGCAAGGGGAAACAACGAACTACTTGATCTCTTAAAGAGACCTGTCGATCTTATGGAAGTTCCGCAATTACTTAAATGGTCGTCAAAGTCGGACAACCATTGTCAGAAAGTTGGACAAATCGCTCGAGGACAGAGATCTTTACAAGTTGCAACATTTCATTACCACATTGATCCAATAGGAAATGGTGCTTTTGGTCACGTGTACGCTGGTTTAGATGAACAAGATGGTAGAGAAGTTGCTGTAAAACGCTTGCTAAAAGGATGCCTTGATCGTTGTCAAGATGATAGAGAAATCAGAAATCTCGTGGAGTTGAAAGATTCGGCATATGTTGTAAAATATCTTTCCTGTACAAGCGACGAATACTTTTCGTACATTATTCTTGAACTAATGGAAGGTACACTTCTTGAATACATGAAGATTCGAACAAGTGATGAACAAAATATTTCTATGTGCAAAGACATTGTTATGGGTCTGAACTATCTTCACGAGAATAATGTATTACATCGGGACATCAAGCCTAGCAACATACTTTACAAGACAAATCCAAAATTGTCTCTTAAGATTGCCGATTTTGGCTTGAGCATCAAAACAGATATCGCATCAAGCTGTAAGACAACAGTTTTGCACTCCAATGCGGGTACACCTTGCTGGATGGCCCCTGAACTCCTGAAAGCACCAGGTAAAATCAAACATGTTGAAAAGACTGATGTATTTGCCTGTGGACTTGTCTTACATTTTATTTTGGCCGAGCAGGTACATCCTTTTGCGCCTTTAGACATTAAGGACAGAAACAAAGTCGATTGCGACAACGCAACGCAACGTAATATTATGACCCATACTTTGACTCTTCAAAACACCTTAAGTGCAGAAGCGAAACATCTTATTAAGGAAATGTTAGAAGAAGAGTTAGAAAAACGTCCTAAAACTGCTTCAGTTTTACAACATCCTTTGTTTTGGTCTCCCAAAAAGAAAGTAAGTTTCATTTGTGCTGTTGGAAATCAAGTAGAACTATTAGTACCGCGACATCTAGTGACTGCACCTTCTCAGGTTGAGAAATACTTAGAGGAGTGGTTTGGAAAAGCTTTTGACGAAGCGCCTTGGGACTTGGAAATTCCATATCTGTTTACTGAGATGACCGCTTCCGGACATCGCAGATATGCGACGAGTTCGGGCGTTGATCTAATACGATTTATACGCAATTCATATGCACATGTCTCAGACGTCAAGCGAACAAAACCAATAAAGAAATTGCTTTTGGAGGACTTTGTTTTTTTCGATACGTTCCCTGATCTTTTGATGGTTATCTATGAAACGGTCGTCTGTGAAGGTTGGCATAGCACTCGAGAGGAAATCAAATACTGTCTTGAACTTGAAACGAAGTGAATTAAACCTTCGTTATTTTAAATTAATATTTATAAAAGAATAATTTCTATGCGTTTTTAATCATAGAAAATAATTTTACATTGTTGATCTTTTGTCCAAGTTGATTTTAGAAAAATTCCCCAACCCCCGGTGTTGTAACTAACTTTTTTGGCCCCTTGCCATCAGGGCAGGTTAGACTTGAAAATTGGTTGCCCTGAATAGAATTTAATTGCCCGATATAAATGAGAGCCATATTGAACTTTTCCACGTGCGAAGACTTGAAATTATGACTCTTTCTAGTATTCTCTTTGTTAAAGATGTCATATAATTTGTAGTTTTAACAGTGTTTGCAAAAAGTGAAACTTACAGTTGCAGCAAGAGTGGGATAATCATAGTAAACTTATTAAGACAAGTAGTCATGATATCTATTGTAAAGCAAGTTCAGTTCTTTTTAAATGACGGAACAGCTGGAGTTTGTATGGGAAAATATATCAGTACTGTAGGTGTCATATTTAGATTGAGGAAAAACATAAAAAAGCATTCAATACTGAACTTAATGCAAATCTCAAGTTGGAGCGTTAACTTGGAAAGCTTTTTTTACTCCTATGTAAAAAATAGTAATTACACAACTTTTCTCGAAAAATAGTTACTTAATTATTTTTAAGAACAAAAAGCTTTTGTAAAAATAAGAAAACATTCTTAATACCTTGTCCGTGACTTCACTTAAATTAATCAATTTACCGCGCATTATAAAGCTTGTACCGCGTGAATTTTTGATAAAAAAAAATTAAGGTTCCCGGTACGTCTATTAGGCTTGCACTTGAGAGTATATTGAGGAAAACAGCTTGCGTTAAAGTTTTTCTAATAGTTCTTATTTCTACAATTTAATTCATCTTGGAAGAGCACTATTTTGTCTTTGAAAACGTAATTGTTCTTTGGAAAATTTACTCGCCCGATCTGGCTACCAAAACAAAACTTCTGCTTGCCCGTGAATGAAGTTGCTTGCCCCGGGCAAGCGTTAAGTTACAACACTGACCCCCGACCGTTACGTTCCTTGAGACTCCACCGACCCCCTAGACACCTCAAAAGTATTTGCAGACATTTTTGTACTCTGAAAGCATTATAAAAGTCTTTAAGAATAACAGAGAATACGCTCTAAGTCTTAATTTAAAATATATTTAATGAAGTTCCATCAAAGTCAGTTTTATCATTAAATGCTTCAAGATTTGATTCCGCTTGAACTTCTTCAAAAAAATCTTCAAATTAAAAAACAGTAATCGTATCACTTATGATCGAAAGCATAAAGCAACAAAATATAGAAAACAGTTATGTCAGCTGTTAGCAGTCACCGCGAGCTCAGCCGCGAGCTCAGCAGTAGCGAATGAGCTTGCGGCTGATTTCATCGATTTATTGGCTCGCTGTGAAAACTCGATATCGACAATCACTCGTCACTCGACAAATAGTATATATATAGTCTGCACAAAAATTCCTCTGTCCCAGCATACTCATATAAAAACTGGAATTGACCAATGAATGTAAGACAAACGTTTTTTATATCCCTTTCCAAGATGTTTCCAAAAAGTCCAAAATATTTTTAACAAAAATATTAAATCATCAATGACGTGTCACAGAGAAACGTCACTTCCGCCAACCCCGAATTGATATGCTAAGCTTCCCTAAAGAAAAACGATTGTAAAAGCCCAATAAATATTGTCTTTCATTAATTAATTGAAAAATTTTGAAAATTGTTGTTGTTTCTTAGAACAGAAAGCGGACAGGGAATATACTTGTCTTGGTTTACATCTGCTATTATAGATATTACTAGATGGGTTGCAGCTGCTCTCTTTTTCCTTCAAAATACGGTTAAAATTCAAGCTTCAAAGAAAAATTTTCTTTCTTCCTGAACCAACTTGAGCTGTGTTGGCGAATTCGGAGATGAAAAGAGGTTGCGTTTCTCGTGTCTAACGTTCCGTTGTCGCAGAACGTACCACTAGCCTTAAAAACACTTTATTTATAGTTGTAAAGTAACTAATTAAATTATTAAGAGCCATTTTGTCAGGCAATCCCAAAGTTATTTTTACACAGAATGTTATTTTAATGCTCTCCTGAAAAACATCTAAAACGCAGATATAACAAAAAATAGGTACCCTATAGGTACTTGTGGCTACAGCAAATTAACTCTTTAATTTAAGAATTTCTAATCTAATAATAGAAGGGATTGGTCAATAAGTTTAGGTGGAGCCGGGCCAGAGCAGAAGCAAAAATCAGCCCTATTCAAAAAGCTTAAAATACTTTCACCTACCCCTTTTCCTTGCCTGAAAACTCCACGAGTAACCCCTTCCTTAAATGTCACAGGGATGTTATATTAAGGCAGTTTTTTACATGAAATCAACTTCGTAATAAATTAAAAGTTGTGTTTACAAATTGTAGCTTTTCTTTTATTTCTGAAAGAGAGAATTTCGCTTTTATAATTTAACACGGTCTTGAAATCAATTTTATCCATTTATCCTCCTAGCAGCCGTTCTGGGAAGGACTGACACAAAAATGGTTGCTAGGAGACTTATCCACGTTATGATTTATACCAGTTATGTGTATGTAAAATTAAAATTAACCAATTATAAAGTGTCTGCGCTTGATATTAAATGATGGCCTCATGGCAACAAAATATGTTTCCACATTTGAGCCAGCGTGGTTCAGTTATTTTTCTAAAATATGCAGCATTAGATTTATGATATCCATGAAGTCAATAAGTTCAGTAATAAGACTATGGATACTTCTGTCCGTTTTATCAGACTTTTCATAACAATTCAAGACATAGATACTTCCATTTAATGTGTTTTACATGAGATAATCTGAATTGGACGGTGCAATGTTTTAAATGCAATGCAATGTTTTAATTGCAATGCTAAAACTTGTATTTTTGTGCGGGCTAGGTTTCCGGGTCCTACTGCTATCGAAATAAGCACTTCCGTAACCATTGCTGTAATGATAGGTTTATGTCAAGAACTGCCGCAGATGACATAAAGCAAAATCATTTGCATGAATAGCCCAATCATCGGCCAAGTTTTACAAAGAACACCAATGACAAACAAGGAAATGTTGACACCTCTTCAATTTGAATCCTTGTCATTACTGATTTCAAGCTTTGGACGTTGTATCCGTTTTTTGATTATACTTGGCTCGGTGAGAATTCGAACCTTATCAGATTAGCCTGTGCAGTTTTATCAGTTCTCAAACCTTGCGATGTTTAAACGGAAAATGTGTATTTTATCACTGCTTTCAAAGCTTGCAGAGATTAAAGGGAAGAAGAGCTTTATGTTTAGACTGGACAGTACTGAGTAGACATTTGCCGATTGTGCTAGTAAAAGTGGCATATTATGCTAGTGGCAGTGCTCGTTTTTTGCCCAAATTATGCTCAAATTATGCTCTCTTTTCAAAATTATGCATTTTTTTTTAAAAAATTATTCTGTGCACAAACTTCACAACTCACAAGAAAAAATTGAAAATCTATTTTATTAACCCTAGTCTGACGTTCTGGGCCCGGTTGTTCAAAACCTGGGTAACATTATCCGGTGGCTTGGCCTATACGGCGGATAAATCTGCTATCCAGCGGTTAGTTATCTAGCGAACAAAAAAAGGTTGCACAAAGCCTGGATAGTGTAGTGGATAACTGTCCGCGGATAGCTTGCTAACCATCGCGTGTAGCAGACCGCGACACAGTTTGCAAAAGGTTTTGCACTCCACTGGCCTCCAGTTACCATGGTAAAGTATGCAAATTTCAAGTAAACAACGAATTGTTAAATCAAATTTAACATTGAAGAATCTCGCTCGTTTCTAAACCGCGCAGTCCGGCTTGACATCTATAGTTCGTTCTCTAACAGTTAATTAGCACTTGTTATATTGAAGCATCACACTTGCTTGCAAGTAATCTGCAAGTGCACGATCTTAATGATCATTGAATGAAGCTGCCAGGATGCTGAATACTCTCTCTGCGGCAGCAGACGATGGTTGGACCAACAGTATTTTCTTCACTGCCATGGACCAATTTGGGAGACGGTCTGCGTGGACCTGCTACCACTCCAACTTCTTTTCCTCTTGTTCAATGACCATTCCTGAGCAGCAGCGACGTAATGTGGAAGCTCTCTAATTGGCCATTGATAGTTGCATCATTGTCGAGGAAAGAAAAAATTCTTAGGGCTTCTACTGTAGCGGGTTTAGGCCTCATCTATTGAACGGCAACTGAACACATGATTCTTGCAGCTTTGAAGGTCGTGACTGTGTCATAGAACTTCACGTTAAGCTTCTGCAAGAACCAAAGTATAGCAAGCTGTACACAAGCTTTTGCCTTCCGTTCTAGATCCGCGGCAATTGCGGAAGCAACTGCGCGTACATTAGGAAAGTGCTGAGGCGACAGCCTTTAACTTGTCGTAGCATGAAAACACAAGGGGCCCGTCACCTTCCATTTAGTATTTAGCTTTGACAAAATGCTCTCCTACATCCATGGTCACAGTCAACTCGAGCTTAATATCGACAAGGCGCTGAGGATCTGAGAGTATAGCTCGAAGCTGTGCACAATCTTTGGGGCAATGTTGTCTATTTTCGCATCATTCAGGAATCCAGCAACGTCTCCAAACTGCTCCAGTAGCTGCCTGTAAACTTCTCATTTTGACCACCAGCGTGTTTCGCTATACAATTTCGGCTTTCGATCGGTTAGATCCTTTGGGAAGATGAATGCTATCCAATCCAATGCTGCTTGATTGACACTTGCTCCATCCCTCATTGCAGCAAGAAAATAGTTCGCCTTGATCCCAAATTCAACGCAAAGAGCTTCGTTGAGAACTCTTGCTAGTTCTTCTGAATTCACCGACTTTGAGCAAATCAATTCTTATGAGACGCTGTGTTATCATCCAGTCATCATTAATAATGCAAAGAATCATCGTAATAGCCTCACCTTGCCTGGTGCTCCCGTCAAATATTACTGAAACGTCCCTTGTCATATCTTTTCCTGGCAAAGACAGTTCCTTCTTTATTCTCTTAACTTCTTGCTTGAAAATAAGAGAAACATACTCTCGGAGATGCGCACTATGAGTGAGCGATACCCATTTTTCTCTTGCAAAGGACGTAGCCTGTCTACCTTTCCGATTGGAATCCTTGCTTTCAAAAATTCCTCCACTACTTCCTGTCGGTATGCTTGCTCAGCCAACGGCAGCGTGTTGTCTTTACGAGTCTTCTCTCTGTTGAGTGCTTCGGTTATCGTTTGTTCTCTTAACCTTGATCTCTTCAGCCAATCTTTCCCTTTGGCATGTTTTCTTGAACTACAATGTGATGCTAAAATGCTCTTTTTGGATGATACAATTTCTCTGCAGGCATTGCAAAAGATCGTTGTGCGTCTGACACTAAGGTGCTAATCAGGGAACTGATTAATACGATCTTGCAAAAGGACATTTTTCACATTAGTGACATTACTTGTCCCCCTCTTGTATTTTCCAGTGGTGGATTCGAGGCGTCCATCCCAGGCAAGTTGTGCAGGCTTTGGTCTATTCTCTCTGTTCTCGCTTCCTTGTAAACTATCTGGATATGTAAGCTCACTGCACATGACTTGTTTGGCGTGGCGACCGCCATTTTGAAACGAGCAATGGGAGAAATACTAAGGAGTCTAGGACCAAGACACAGACTTTCGGTTCCGTTTCATCGAATTCCCGCAATATCTCAACACAACTAAAAAGCAATCGCAAAATAGGAGTGGAACCAACGGTTAACAGTAATCTATCGTTTTTAGTAGCTGAGAACTTTGTTATCTTGAATTATTCTAAAATTGTGCTATTAAAGTGCCCCTATGACGAAAATCGCATCTTTTCAATTGAAGCCATTTTAATACACAAACAAGTAGCCTGCATGAGAAAAAAAATGCTGTTTACTATTTTTAAATATCTCTTTTTCTTCCAGAGATATTTAAGTTTTTAGAATAT
>JAOBRB020247454.1:0-11644 GCA_027575285.2 Zoanthus pulchellus | reverse complement strand
GCTAGAAAAATTGCCATCCTATCCAACCTTTAAACTATCGAACGCACTTCACTAATCTATGATTACTGCTAGTTGTAATAATTAATTGTTTTTAACTTGCTAGTTTAATGCCGACGTCTGGTTAGCCTAGTTGGTAAGATGCCTGTCTATCGTACAGGAGGCTCGGTTTCGATTCCCAGACGGACCAACACTCAGGACCTTGAAATAATTGAGGAGAAAGCGCTGCCTTTGTTCTAACTTCGGCAAATGGTTTGACTTTCACCACTTCTCGGATAAGGACGTTAAACCGTAGGCCCTCGGGGATTATATCTGTGTTTATGTGTGTGTGTTGTATTGTGAAAAGTCTCCGTCCATCATGAAGTGTTAAAAATGGCGTTCTCAATTAGTAGGCCTTTGGCTAGGTAGAAAGACTTGACACCTAAATATAATCTTTATTATTATTATTATTATTATAATTATTATTATTATTATTATTATTATTATTATTATTATTATTATGCGAATACAAAAGCTAAATAAAAATACCTAGCAATAAAATAAATTAACTACCAATATATTTGCTAGTTAGCAATAACAATCAGTGGCGTAATCTGAACCACCACGAACTGGGAGAAAAAGTAGAGGGACGTCGAACACTTTAAAATTTGGTATGTGAGGTCCCTCTACGTCCTCTTCCTCGGCAAAGGTATTAAGACAAATTATTCATTATCTTTTTGGATAAGACGAGACAACTCTTCAGACGATACTTTCATTGTCCATTATGACTGTCTTTTGCGTCATTTGCAACGACTTCGTCTAACAATTCGTTATTTTCAAAAATCTTCTTCAAATCAACTTTTAACGCTTTGATACCACCACCCAATGCTCCAACTATGACCCGAACCACTTATATCTGGACTTCGCTCTCTCATTTCAAACGCAAGTTGTATGTATTTTGTCAACTTTATTCTCATTGCCCCTTTGTTGTATTGTTGTGGGTATGCCATGTCATAGATCCAAATCGTCTTGTCAGCTTTCAGTTCCAAAATCAAGTCAGGTCTTCTTGCAGCTGTGGTTTTTCGCAAGTGGAACTTGAAATCCCACACCAGCTTGGCCTTATAGTTCTCCAGCACTGTTTCTCTATCCCATCATTGTTCGTACAAGATCGCTTTTTGACCCTCTTATTCTTGCTGCTTTGCCCAGGCCACTGCAAGAATCATCAGTGCTCGGTTGTGCCTTGTAAAATATTCACTGTTTGCTAATTTTGTGCATTCAGCTACCAGATGCTCTAACGTTGAGAATATTGGGTGTATAATCTACAACTACCGTTGTCTATCAGCCCTCTCACTTCTTTCCATGATTTCGTCTCTACCATTTGCTCCAACATTGTCATAATCACTGCCGTCTTCCCATGATTGAGATTCTGGGACAACTACACATGACATTCTTTCTCTTGCCCTCTCTGTTGCATTTTCATTCCTTAATCCTCAGTCCTTTGGTTCTTCATTCCATTTTTCAGGTTTTCTCTCAATCTTTTCCACGCTGTTTTCTATCCTTCATCAATCAGCTCTCCATCTATCCAAATGTTACCTACCTCAAATTGGATCTCTTCTACATTATTATTATTATTATTATTATTACTTTCATTATTTTAATATTATTATTATTATGATTATTATTATCATCAGCGCTGTTGAACCTAATGAAAATGAGAATGTCGCACCACTTCCCAGAATCAAACGCAACAATCACCAAACATCCCCCCGTATTTCAACGTTACCTGGGTTATTGAATGTGTCCGATCGAGACTCGAGAAGAATGAAAAAAAAGTTTTTCAGGAAAATTAGTCGAAACTCGTTCAGAAGAAAGTCAGAACCTGGATTACAGCAACTTGCTGTAAATAAATTGATCGAGGTGGAAAAGAAAAAAGAAACAAACTCGACTGAAGGTTTGTAAACATTTTAGTAGGAGCTGTGGATGTGGTGATTATATTTGTAATAGTGATACTGATGGTTTTGATGATGCCATGGCAACAACTGTGGTAATGATGGTGGTATTAAGGTACTGATTGATGGTAATGATAACAATGACAACATCAGTGACGATGATGGTAATGATGATGATGATGATGACAAAGATGGTGAAGTCAACGATAAAGGTGATAATGGTGATAGTTATGTTGATATGTGATGGTGTCAGTATTGAGGGTGATGATAACGTTAACGACAATGATTGCGATGGTCACAAAGATTTCGGTGTGCAGTAATGTCGGTATATATTAATGATGACATCGAAGGCATCAATGATGATGATGGTGATGATAACAAAAATGGTGAAGTCAACTACAATGTTTATAATGGTGATAATTATGTTGATATATGATGATGTCAGTATTGATGGTGATGATTACTTTTATGAAAATGATTGTGATGGTTACAAAGATTTGGTTGTGTAACGGTGTCAGTATATAATTATGATGACGTCGGCCAGTTCAAAGATGATGATTATGGTAATAATGGTATTGATGGTGGTAATGATGATAACAATGACGTTGACTATAAGGTTAACGACAATGATTGTGATGGTTATAAAGATTTCGGTGTGTAACAGTGTCAGTCTATAATGATGATGACATCCATGACATCGATTATGATGATGATGACTACAATGATTACGATGGTTACAATGTTGTAATGGTATCAATATTGATAAGGATGATGATGGCTTTTCGAAATGAAAGAGATATTGTTAACACTGATGTTGATAATTCTTTTAGATTTAGGATTAAAATTTAAATTATCAGTGAAATCCTCCGAACTCGCCTTCTTTCTGAACTCGTAGCCTATGCACAAATAGACCTCTAGTATAGTAGCCAATCTGAATAAAGGTTACCTGTTAGACTGCTTATATATTTATACTAATTTATATCAGATCTGACTGAGGCGCTTGGTCAAACGAAGATTGTCAGTACTGTGTCACGAGCAACAGTCATTCCGGGTACCTTGCAGTGGAAGTCACCTGGTCGAAGAGTTTTAAAGGGAGCAGAAGAGTTAGTTGAGCTGGACAATTTCTTGATGACAAAAGTAACGTATTATTTGTTTTCATTTTTTCGTGATTTTAACCTGACTTCATAATAACCCTATACACAATGATATATTAAGATTATTAAGTTTTGACGATATTTATTCAGAAACTTTTTGTTGTCAGATTTATGTAGTACAGTAGGATATTATAGGTTTATGCAACTGATATTTCAGAACTTAACAAGTTACTTTAAGTTTTAGCTTCCGATATGGACGTAATGCTGAATATTTTGTCAATGACAGTTTCAAAAAGAAATTATGTTGTGAAAGAAGACAGAAACAATTTACGGACAGATAATGGGTATTGTTCCGGGTTTTAAAAGAGTTCAGTGGATTGCCTACACAGGGTAACCGTTCTAAGGGTTTTTATCAGTGAGCTTGACTGCATATGTAACTTCAGAAAGTCACACGAGGGCAAAAGGTCACAAACGTTATTTAAAAAAACGAAGTCACTCGTTATATGTGTTTAGCCTTTGTTCTAGTGATTCAAAATTTCCGGAAAGGAAACATTAAAATAGTCATAGTTCAAAAAGAGACTCAAAGAAATGAAATCGTATTCTGAAAAATTTAAATACAATGGTTGGAAACAGACGAATTGTTGACTATGAAGCAATTAAATTTATAAGTTATCATGCGATGGTCAAGAAAAGTCAACCCTTAAATCCAAAATCTCAAATCGTTTTTTTACTTTTAATTCATTTGACAATTGAGCACAATAGTTTGATTCTTACTAATTGGTATGGTATTACATCGCTTTAGATTTCTTTGTTGAATAAGGAGGAACACAAGCGAGACACGATTGTTGATCGCGTGTTCAGAAAAGCTTTACAAGATTTTCACTCACATCTCATCTCCACGTATTCAGCCGTGAAGGTAAATGCAAACATTTGTAATTTGTCGTGGTAAAACCTAATTTTGTTTGTTAGTGGTGCCCAGTAACATATTCTCGCGCGATTTTGCGTATTTGGGTCGGACGTGGTTAACACACTTGGGAAGATATCCGCTTTCCAACCACAAAGTCCCCCGTTCGATCCCGGCACTTTGCCGAGACGTTGACGAATATTTGTGTGATCTTCTTTTCCGCTTAAGCCAACTCAGCTTTCTATCCTCCCGGGGTAGATATATGAGTACCAGTGTTTGCTGGGAGCTAACCTGCAAGGGATTAGTGTTCCGTCCAGGGGAGTAAAAGGCTCTCATCTTCTTAACATTACAGAAACCGGAGATTTGCGCTGGCCCCATGGACCACTAGTCTCGTAAAAGGATTTAGCATAGCAAGCTTTTCGTATTTGTTTGTATAAATAAGATCTATGTCCTACTGAAAAACAAAAACTTTGATAATATATTCATGATGACTCAGAAAAGTCGTAAATATAAATGTGTTTCTTTCATTAAAATTAGGGCCCAGTTGTTCAAAGGCTGATTAAGTTTAACCCTGAGTTAAGCAAAAGTTTCTTTAAGAAAAGGTAAATGGTTATTTATGAATACTATTTGGATTTTTAATCCCCAAATTACAGCTAAAATTTCTCCTTGAAAGATTATAAACAAGATCGTGGGTTGACCATTTAATCCTGAGTTAGTGCTTATTGGCTTTTGAACAACTGAGCCCAGGTATTGAGACCAGCCCTTTCCAAGAAATACTTTGGCGACGTTGCCTTTGCTAGCGAGAGAAAAAGAAGGGGGGGGGGGCAGTTGTGCTTAGTGCTCTGTTAAGATGTAAGAGGACTTGCTCCCCCTTCCTACTGAAAAATTCTTGCTATGGCCATGGAGGGATATTGTTTAAGAAATATTCTTTAGTCACTTGATTCGTGAAGACTTCCATTGAACTGGAAGTGGTTACTATAAACCAAGTCAACAAGTTTTGGAGCTGTGACTTCTGCTTAGCCAAAACAGAAACATTTTTGCACCTTTTTCGATTCTTTGAATAGCAGTAGAAAACTGGAGTCACGAAAAAGATATTCTTGATAAATAAAGAACTATGGACAAGCTGGATGCCTTAGCGTTTAACTACGATGCATAACTAATGCTTCGTAGCTGCTTTAAGTTGAATTTTCTGGACAAATAATAAAGTTTGAGAGACACTGCAGCGCCCTGGCCTTTATAGTTGATAACTTTTTGGATGACGTCATTAACATGGTGTTTAGGCCAACAAACACAGGGCTACTCCTTCATTACCACAGCCATGTGGACAGTCATTGCAAGTATGGTTGGCTTGTTACAATGTTTAACCGCGCGTACCGAGTATCGTAGTGGATTTTTACGTAAGCTTATATATCCCTAACATCCTGTTGATTCTGTCATCAACAAGATAATTGCTTCGAGAGTCTTAGCGGAACAACCTAAATAGTATGTTGATGACGTCATCCGAATAGTTATTCTCATAAATACCAGGGAGCTGAAGTGTCTATTAAAATATTAAAGTTGAATATTTTAATAAACCAAATAAAAAAATATATTTCCATTTTTATTTTTAGACTATTTTTTTATTTTCATTCTTTTTTTTATGCTATTTAGTTTTTCTCAACTTGTAGAGTACTTTCTTTTGTGCTAGTTCTTTTTTATTCTCGTCAGGATCACGATGACTCGTTATTTCTAAAATACGAAGATCTCAGCTGCACCTTTGAGAACATCCTTAATAAAACCATCAAGGGCGAACGGATTTCCGCTTCGTTTCCTGTCATAATGGGTGTGAACGCATTTGGGGGAGTCTTAGACGAGTTTCTCATTGCCAGGTTCGATTTTATTTTTCTTTGTTAAACACCTTAAAGTAAACTTGAAACTCAAAATTATTTTTTGATATTTTGAAATACATCTGTTTGGGATTTCACAAGTGAACTTTTTAAACCGATTCCTTGATTCGTGTCCTTAGAAATGAATAACAAAATGTTCCAGATCTCTCTTCAGAGGTTAGCACTCTTTCACATACCTAAAAAAATATAATTAATATTCAAACTACTTGATCATTCAGATAACCATTTTATTAAACCGGAGAAGTTCAGATCTATGGCAAAAAAACTCACATTAGTAGGATAAGGTCATTTCATGCACTTAAAGTTTATCTGTTTTTACAGTTGCCCTAATTAGTAACATCTCAAATATGCGTTTCAATTCATCATAAAAGCTTACAAATTACAAAGCAAGATGTGTTGCCTTAGTCACTCAAAACAAGGAAGAGCTTGTGATGTTTTTGATTGTTCAAATTTCCTACAATTTGATGCAGAAGAAATTCATATTCAAGAGAGAATTTCCAAAATGATTGAGGTGATCAGTAGATTATTTATACGTGTTTTTGGTGTATGTATTTTAGTAATGCGAGCTTCCAATTATTGTAAATTTATGATTAATTTTGAAATGACTTTTCTTTACGTTTTTTGTTTGATCTGTTTTTCAAATATTTTTTGTTGCGTAAACAAAGGAATTATACTTTTTTATTCTTTCAGAACCCAACTACGCAATAAACCTTCCAAGGTATGTTTTCTTGTTGTGCATAAACAGTTTTCGTTGTAGTTATTTTTTTATGTGTTGACGGTTGTGTTGGGGATGATTAAGATAGTGGTGGTGATGAAAACAGTGGTGCCACTGATGAGATGACGATAATAATGGCATGATGATGATGTTGACGGTGGTTGTAGTGATGATAATGAGAATAGTAATGGTGGTAATGTTGCTGACGATAGTAATGGTAATGATGGCAGTGGCGATAGTGATGGTGATGATAATGGTTTTTAATGGTAAAATTCGAACATTAAGGCACCTGAACACCTGTGAAACATGAGTGGATTTGATAAAAATTATCAATATGTGTTAACAATCTTTAAGAAATATAATTCCTTAGAGTGATCCAATTTTCCCCTGCTATTAGCTTCGTAAGGATTTTGTGAAATTTCCATAAAATGTAGTCATAATTGTAAATATTGATTATTTAATTATTTTTATAAACAGCCGCGGAAACCATTTAAGAAACGAAAACCTGGTGAACGAGTTACAGTAAGTTGATTATTTAATGTGTGTGTCTGTGTAGGGTTAGTATTGTGTTTTGGTCATATCGAGTGCCTGTTTAAGATTTTATTTCGTGTCGCTTTAGCATTTAATTTTATTGTTTTACTTTTTAAATGGAAACTTTTATTTGGTCCGCTTATACCTTGATTTTTCTTAGCTCCAGCTGATATCAGTGGTTGCTACTTTCTCATGGGTTTGTGTCAGAATTTTGGGGATGTAACTAATAACCACACGGTACCCAAATAGACATTCATCGGACAAATAGCAACACAGCGTACCCAAGAGAATTATTTGAAAATCAAACAGATTAAAGTGCCTATGAAGTAAAAAGTGTCTTTGCATTTCTAAAGAGACCAATTTAAAAGAATTAAACTGTGAAAGCTGCAAAGACTTAGAATAAAATTCCTTTGCGATATAGCCGCCTGAATTTACGGTTTTGAGCTGATGACTGGCTAGCTCAAGGCTAGCTATGCATTCAAGGTATCAAGTTTTTGTTTCTGTGACGTAATTTTGTTTTTAAACTTCAAAAGCGATTTCAGAGAAAATAGCAAGTTTTGTTCATATCTCGTCTCTGATTTTCAGCACGGAAACGACTTAATTCTTATTTAGAAAACATTACATCAAGTTTAAACTATTTTTTTTGCTTGAAAAAGTATGTTTTTTTATTTAGTTTATCACACATTCTCTGTGCTGTAGCAAACAAAATGAATGTGGCATTTGCTAGTTTGCATCTTAATGACTGGCCACAGAACTCGAATCGTTCCAGACGTGTAGCATCTCTGCAATATATTTTAACGCTCTGAAATTCAGCCTGTTTGTTTTTTATCACGATCTTTTCAGAAAACTAAAAACATTTGTCACATAATAACCACTTTAAAGAAAAAGCGTTTACTCTATACCACTCGCCAAAGGCAAGAATAGTTTTGCTGTAGTCCATGACTGCCTAGTTTTAGCTCGTGGAGAGCTGTCGGGAAGGTTGGGGAATCAGGATGTCAGGCGTAAACAATAGAACATTTGTAATCGACATCCTATCGTCTCAAGTTCGGCAGGTGCATTCATTAAATGGCCGTTTTTAAAAAAGAGTGCTCTTATTCGGCCACCATTTAAAGACGTTTAATATGTCTCGTGATATTTCGGTGGTATATGATATCGGCAAACCAACACATGTGGTTGATCACGCGTAGGTTATATTAACCAAGATGCAACAGCTCCTTGACACAGTATCTTACGTACTCCCCGAGCGTACCACAGGATACCCTTGATTAGATACAGCTAGCCAGTTTACGCCTTGTTTACCAGCCTCCTTTCAAAAACCCTGGATCTGCCCCTGTATGACAGAGCATAGAAACACACTTAATCTAGAGAGTTTTAAAAGTTGTCACAGCTGCATTATAATTTTTCTGTACTCGTAATTGCCGAAACTGCCATTACTGGCACTTTAATGCTTTGTTTCCTGCGTGAACACAAAAATATGCGTACAGTACGGAAATTGTTGCTATATCTAATATTCCGAAAATATTTTGTAGTACCAATCACAAAAAAAACTGTATTCACTGAATTTTATTTTGAACGACGGTGATCCCTTGAAGATGATTGTTGAAACGCTTCCATGAAAATGTCTTTGCTTTCATGGACCGTCAAAAGTCATCACCACTCATTGAGCGCCTGGCTTTGATCTGTCAAAGTGAGTATGCTTTAAACCGAGACTGAGAAAATTTACACCATCAAAATAATCATTGACAGAATTCCACAAAAAACTTGATTACTGTGCAACCTGTGGTAAGCCCAGCTATATAGTCGGTTTATTTTGTTGAATCCCACAATTCCTTGCAGCGCCAGCTGTGTTGTGAGGAGAAGAGGGACTGGAACAAAAAGTAGCCTAGTGAACGCTTCCAGAGCGTTTTGTTTTGGATAAAACTTGGTGTCATAAATGTTTTTCACGATTCTTAATTTTTTTTATGTGAATTAACATACAGGGGAATGTTAAATATGTATCAAACATGCAATCATTTTCTAATGTCTTAGTTTGCCTTAGAGAAAATGTTGAACGAGACGAAAAGATAGCACGCGATTAATATACAACCACAACATACAACCACAATCAAATTATCTTTGCCTCTACTGAAAAATTCAAATTTTTAAGAATAATAGTACATACACAATTAACGTTGTCTTGATGGCCATAAAACAGTTAGAGCCCTTCAAGTGTCTGAAAACGTTTCAACAACACTTGACTTTTATAGCACTTCCATATTGGTTTACGAATCAACACGTTTCGATAATAAATTTTACTATGCCTCTCATATTTTAATTGCCGATCTAACACAAGCGTCCAGTGCTGTTTAATTTCGAGTATCTCAGCAAGAAATTAATTTGAAATCTTTTGCCACAGATAATTTCATCAACTTTTTTTGAATCACATTTGCACAAAATAACAAAACCCCATAGACTTTCATTATTTGCTAATGACTCGTGTCTAGGCTCATAAGGGCAAACTCGATTAGCCCTGGGATAAAATTCTAAAATGTAGCAGAAATATACGAAAGCTGAATTTATAACTCGGGAGTTTTCTTCGAAATTGTCGAGTAAATAGTTTCTATGGTATTCATTGGTTTAGACTGATAATCATTTATTCTAACTTTCTCCTAGCGATTTACAAATGGTTTACAGATAAGAAAATTCGAATTTAATTATCTAACTAGTATACCTAAAAGGTAATTAAATGCTGCCTTCAAGCTGATGATAAACTAATAAAAGGGGATAAGAATAAATTAATATTCATCCTATTTTTTAATTAGTATTCTTGAATGTTTATGAAATGTCATTACCAGTTATTCCCATTTTAAGGCATGAAATGCCGAAGGCATGAATGCGTTAATGTAATCAAAAGGGGTCTGTCAGTCGACCGACCAACCGATCGATCATTAAACTTTCATGGCCAGGGTCTTTCTCTTTTTGACTTGGCCGAGAGAAACCTAGGCTTTATTGTACTTAAACTGGTTTTAACCTGGTTTTGTAAACCGGTTTGCAAATCATTATGCGTACATCAAAAAAGGCGTCGTTTTGAATTTAAAAATAGAACGCGGTTTTGAAAAAGAAAACAAAGCACTGCCTTTCGCATTAACAACCTTCAATCCAGCAAAACCAAATATTAAATATTGTATTTAATCGAAAACAACAATAACCGATTGCGATAATGTTACAAAAGAGCGGACTCCCTCAAAGACACACGAGTGCTGTAACAAAACAAAACGGCATTTTTAGAGATGTCGCGTAGGCCGGTAACTCCACTATAGCATATTAGTACTGTCACATTCTTTTTGTCGGGAAGTTTTGTAAAAATATTTTCGTCCCAAATTTTTTATTACAAAGTTTCGTAAAAGTTTGTTTTAAAAGTTTTGCTCCAAATTTTTTTGTAGCGAAGTTTTTGTTTCGAAATTTTTTGTCGCAAAGTTTTTCTCAAAATATTTCTCGCGATATTTTGAAGTGAGCCTTCTCTGCCATCGTAGCAATGAATTTGGCCTAAAAAATTTATAGATTTTATAAATTTATATATTTTTTAGAAAAAATTTGACGATTCAGTGAATTCTTTTTTAACGTCCGTTCCTTTCTCCAAAAACCTCTCTGTTCGTGCCTAACGTCGACAGACTTAATTTCTTTTAAGTCTTGCAGGTGAAATAAGTAAAGAAGGTTTAAGCAGTAATCTCACGTCGCATTTCATGCCTTGGCTAAAATCCACCTTTGGTTTTTAGTTAAATTTACAATAAATTCATGGCCCTAAAATTCACAATATTAAGAAAACAAAATGCATGCTAAATACTATATGAAAACCAAGAGTTATTGTTCGAAGACAAGGTATTCAGAAATTAGTTTCTTAATTCAGAAACATACTACAGACAAGCGCACGGCAGGATGCTCTGTCTCAAAACCAATTAATGAACTAATGCTTGTTTTTTAAAACTTATGGAAATAAATAACTTGTTAATTTATAATTATGATCCCAATCCATTTCACTAGAGTCTTCACACCACGTGCGCTAAAAAAAGAAAAAATATAAAAGATGAATTAGTTCAACGAAAGGCATGGAACGTCATAGTTTATTTAACAATTAGACTACGAGCCCGAGTTTTCTACGAGCAAATAGTCAACGAGGCGCATCCTTGTTGACTATCGCTCGTGGAAAACGAGGGCGGGTAGTCTAATTGTTTTAGTATAAATTTTCAGTGTTCTCATTGCATAAAAATTTGGAGTAACGTTTAGGAAAAAATGTTTTGTTGTGTTTACAAAGATTTCAAACACTGCGCGCGATGTGCACTGAGGAGTGAAACAAATCTTTCTTACGGATAAAAAAGTAAAACTTTTATCTTACCATTAAAACTTTTCATTCATATTTTGTCGCTATTTTCGTTTTTTTCTGGAACTGCTCTTTCAATTAAATATTCAATTTCCTGGTCCGAAATTTCGGCAAATTGTCGCGACGCCATTGTTTGTTTGTTTTTTCTCAAAGCGATTCTTGTCAGTCGTGTACATGAAGCTTCGTGATTGGTCAAAATTGATAGAAGAACGATTTTCATTGGCTATTCACA
>JAOBRB020247343.1:0-11646 GCA_027575285.2 Zoanthus pulchellus | reverse complement strand
AGAACACTCGAGAAATGTAGAAAACACTCGCCTGCGGCTCGTGTTTTTTACATTTCCCTCGTGTTCTCAAATAGCCGACGTGTTTTATCACAGTCTAAAACACGGCTTAGGCTTCTTTATTTGTTAAATAAAACATGACATACAGTCAATATGAAGGAATAGCATAAACAAATTAAAACATGTAATACAAACTTCCAATAGCATCATATAACTATGACAACACATAACATGCAGCCAATCAGTCTGGACGTAGACATGATATGATACATAACTCAACCAATTAAGAAACATAACATAAACATGGTATCATACAATTGACACTTCAATCCAAGCGCACACGTGAACACGAATTATGAAACCATACACAACTTCAAAGGATCCTTGCTACGCCCACAAACAAAATATGAACAAATAGACAAAATGCTGTTTAGGCAGTTCAAACTAAATCCGAACAAACTAAGTTTAACTTATACAAATAGAACAGAACTAAGCTGAATTGCGACGAAAGAAGGCCAAATGGTAGGGTAAGCTCGCTTTGGAAACAGCAAATTAAAACAAACTCAAACAAAACTCTTGAAGCAAATTCATCTATATACTGGTGAAGAAACAGTACAGAAAAGAGTGAATTATAAATTGTTAACACTTAAAACTCATTCTCGACTACCAGGGCCCAGTTGCTCAAAGGCTGGTTAAGTTTAAACATTGGGTAAACGAAAATTCAAACAAGATTTTCTTCTTTAAGAAAAGGTAAACGGCTATTTATGAATACTGTTTGGATTTTTCTACGAAAAGTCTCGCCAATCCCGAAATTACTGCTAAAATCTCTCCTCGTAAGATTAGAAACAAGATTGTGGGTTAAACATTTAACCCTGGGTTAGTGCTAATCGGTTTTTGAACAACTGGGCCCTGTAGAACGAGCAGCTATTTTAGATAATCACAGATAACACACTGCAAAGACACGAAACATGTTGTCCCTTCCAACGTCATTTCTACGTTTATATCTGCATGAAACCATGTGAGGTTGCTTAATAAACATCTACGTTGTTTAAATTTTTCAACTTTTTAACGCCTTTAGAGAGTCTACCCGCTCTAACATGTGACACTAGCGTTTCCAGACCCACGAGTTTTCCCACGGAATTTGCCGGATGACGAGTGAAAGACAGAGCTTGGACTCTTCTTGGGTACAGTTGTTGTCACTTTAAGGCGTTTGGTTGGTGGCGGAGGCGGGGCGCAAGGGATTTCGGATGTTTTACAAAGAGGAGCAAAAACATTACACTCATCTTCGGGAACGAGTTCAAGACTCTTAGTCTTTGCGAGAAACGGATTGAGGGAATCTGCCTCCATTAAACTAGCACTGCTACGGTACATACTCACTTGAGTACCACCGCTAATGCAAGGATCGCTTTTACTTGAAATAGAGGTTTTCTTGGAATAAAGACCATTCAAGAAGCCAATGGGACTGAATAGAAGACCAGCAGTTTTGCTTATCAAGCTAGCTTGGTTCGATGGAGCTTTTCTTAAGGGTTTTATACCAGGGGCAGTCGAATCTGATAATACTCCGGAAGCTACAGAAGAATTCTTCATTTTACGGCGGGTTTTCTTTCTCTTTGAAGCTTCTAAAATACTGTCATGTGTTTCCTGGGAAGAAAAAAACATAATCAGATTAGAAAGTGGTATTTGCATCTGGATCATCTCCAGAAGCTCTTTCCTGCTGCTATTTCTTCACCAATCCTCACATTTTAAAACAAAATATAAACATTAAAACATTCGTTTTCCTCAGGTTATTTGCATATGCGATGCATTTTGTTCACGAGCACAGTTTAAAGATCTCAACATTGATACATGTCTCTTACTTTGTTCGTCTCTCTCCTTGCATCAATTATTTATTCATTATCAGACTGCTGATAAAAGTCGACAATTTCAAGTAATTTTAAATATATTTCTCTCTTTCTGAAGACGTCTCTTGTGAGTCTAAACATGTTAACACTTATAGCTAATCTCAAAATCTAGTACGGGAAGAAGTAAAGCCTGATTAGCCTAGTTGGTAAAGCGCCAGTCTATTGTGCGGGGGGTCTCGGGTTCGATTCCCGGCCGGGCCAACACTCAGAATCTTAAAATAACTGAGGAGAAAGTGCTGACTTTGCTCTAACACCTGCAAATGGTTAGACTTTCGCGTCTTCTCAGATAAGGACGTTAAACCGTAGGCCCAGGAGTAAGATCCTTGTAAGGAAACTTGAGTCCTATTACCTCTACTCCTTAAAACCTCAAAAAGTTCTTAAATGTTCATAAATGCTAAAATGCTAAAATGCTAAAAAAAAAAAAACACGTGAGAGAAAAAATTTGAGGATTAAAATACTCTATCATCTCGCCACTATGCAAAGATATTCAAGACCTGAGCTTTCCAATTTTGGTTGAGACTCGTAGACCTTAATAGGAATGATGTTTTTCATAGGTCTCTAAAATCACTATAGTAGCCAATATTTCCGGGTTCTTTTACATTAAATATACAGAAGATTTCTTTAGAAGTGTTATTAATTAATTGGATTGAGGAGAAGGGGGAGAAGAAGGAGAAAGAGGAGGATGAGGAAGACGACAAGGAGTGGGAGGGAAGAGGAAGAGGAGGAGAAGAAGGAAGAGGAGGAGAAGGAGAAAGAGGAGGATGAGGAAGACAAAAAGGAGTGGAAGGGAAGAGGAAGAGGAGGAGAAGAAGGAAGAGGAGAAGAAAGAGAAAGAGGAGAATGAGGAAGACGAAAAGGAGTGGAAGGGAAGAGGAAGAGGAGGAGAAGAAGGAAGAGGAAGAAAAAGAGAAAGAGGAGAATGAGGAAGACGAAAAGGAGTGGGACGGAAGAGGAAGAGGAGGAGAAGAAGGAAGAGGAGGAAAAAGAGAAAGAGAAGAATGAGAAAGACGAAAAGGAGTGGAAGGGAAGAGGAAGAGGAGGAGAAGAAGGAAGAGGAGGAGAAAGAGAAAGAGGAGAATGAGGAAGACGAAAAGGAGTGGGACGGAAGAGGAAGAGGAGGAGAAGAAGGAAAAGGAAGAAAAAGAGAAAGAGGAGAATGAGGAAGACGAAAAGGAGTGGGAGGGAAGAGGAACAGGAAGATAAGAAGGAAGAGGAGGAGAAGGAGAAAGAGGAGGATGAGGTAGACGAAAAGGAGTGGGAGGGAAGAGGAAGAGGAGGAGAAGGAGAAAGAGGAGGATGAGGAAGACGAAAAGGAGTGGGAGGGAATAAGGAAGAGGAGGAGAAGAAGGAAGAGGAAGCGAAGAAAAGAAGAGGAGAAGAGAAGAAGAAGAAAGGGCAGCATAAGTTGTAGCAGCAGGAGGAGTCGGTATATTAGTTACAGTAGAGCCGGAATCTTGCGCATTACCTCAATCTTATCAAAGGAATTCTCCGTAACAGAATGTGCTGACCCAACGTTTTCTAATATTTGCGACAAAGCAGTAGTTGTATGACGAACTCGACCTCCTACCCCTGCAGAAAAGGCTGTTGAGAAATCATGTTACACTATTAGCTCATTTAATTCTCAGTCATAAAAAGGAATCAAAACCAGAGAACAAGGCCCACTTTACGTTATTTACTAAGAATATACTGATACGGTGGCTTTTTTTAAAATATTGGTAAAGCATGAGGTAGAGTAAAATTTAGGATTCAAATAACTTAAACAAGTGTTTTTTCGAAATTGCCAGAGTCGCAATGCCACGCTAACTACAAATTCCCTTGCTGTTGTTCATTTCAAAAGTATGTTTAGCCAATAACCTGTATTTTTTCAAGTGTTTTTCTTTTTACTAGCAACCAATAAAGCTTGAACATCATTTTCACCAAATTCGGGAAGTAAATGTCGGAAAAACAAGTTTTACAAACAGAGCCCAACCTTGCCGAGTAATTGATGCCCTCACTAGCAGAAAAATTACTTTCCATCGTGAGCCCATCATATCCGAGTAAATCTGCTCTCTATGTTAAACACTGGGTAATCAGTGAAGAATGAAGAATGAACTGAATGCTATAAATAACCTATTTTTGTTTGAACTTAGTTGTGTTGTAGGTTTTTCAAATTAGTCAAAGCACATTGAGAAACGATATACAAAAACAAAGTAAAATCTCAAGAAAAGGTTTGATACCGTGGTCTCAAGTTTGATTGTCAGCGGTGTGATACAACGTAGGATACAATAATCAGGGCAAAAATATGACAGTTAGCTTCGAAATTTTGATATTCTTGGAGCAATTTAGGTTTTGCGAAGTGTATTTTCTTTACTACAAGCTAAAAGCTGCACAAGATCCATGTTTTTTTCCTTGTTTTAATCTTCCTAATATCGTAACTTACGTCATAAATAACCGTTGACATCACATATGGTAAGTGATAATTCTAGCAATAAATTGATCTAAATCAACAAAATCGTTAGGACACGCATCCCCTTTAACATTTGTATTAAACTAGTTTAGATATGATAAGCAAATATCTGATGATTGGTTCCCAGCCTAGGTATTTCAGCTGTAATAAAAAGATCTCCAAACCAACACAATTTTTTCAAATGAAATTTCGAATCTACTTAAAAGTCAAACGGGAAAGCTATTCCAAATTTTGATGTTATTTAATAATATTTCGGCTGTCACACGATAACCATCTTCAGATTAATACAATCAATGTAAATGTAACATCAAAAATAGAATGGCTCCTCGTTTTGACTTTTATTCTACAATTTTATGACTCCGGGAATCAATATATTTGAATATGCTAAAGTTGAGTCTATCAATACAATTATTTTCTTTGACAACAAACGGCTCTTTTAAACGTACCATCTTTATCATTAATGTCCTTGATAGCATATCTGTCAATCGCGGCTTGTCGTGGAGGTCCATGCCCATTTTTTACCATATCATTCCTGGCCGAATGAACAAGGGAGACAATCGCAGCCCTGTCACGACGTCTTAATACGGTTAACACTACAATAATAAGGACGATCTCAAGGAACAGACCAACTATGTGTCGCTCCATGACTTCCTGGTTCAGTCTTTGCATTTTTTCTGCCATTCTTTCAACAATGTTGTTCGCTTCTCTTTGTTTTTCCTGAAGCTTGGTAATTTGCTCTTTTTGATTCTTAATCTGGATGGTAAGCAATATGTGATGAGAGGAAGGAGATCAAAAGTAGGCGGAGGAGGAACACAGATGTTTAGTGTGGGAGAAACAAGTTGGGAGGAAGAATAACAACATGAAGGACGATGGCAGGGGAGAAGGACCATGGAAGGGGAGAAGGACGATGGAAGGGGAGAAGGACGATGGAAGGGGAGAAGGACCATGGAAGGGGAGAAGGACCATGGAAGGGGAGAAGGACGATGACAGGAGAAAACGAGGAAGAGAAGGACAATGATAGGAGACGGAAGAGGAAAAGAAAACAAATGATAGGAGAAGGAAGAGGAAAAGGAAGAAGAATGGAAGGGCATTGAAAAGAAAAGGAAGAGGAGACGAATACAGATTAAAAGGAGAATAAAAAGTACAAACAGCAACACTTATGATCAATGGTAAAACAATAAAATATTTGCAATGAAAGAATCTGACCTGACAGGAACTTCATGGTCAGTAATAAATCAAAATAGCAGAATCTCAACTACAGTCAAACAACAGCTATACACTTACAAGTGCCTCTGCAAGTTTGGTTGCATTTGTTAGCACATTGATCCTTTTATCAAATTTCTTTTGGATTTCTTCCAGAGATTTGCGGTATCTAAATAAAAAGATGACATTAATTTTGAGTTATTTCCTTATCGATGATTCAAAAACATAATATTTGACATCTAAAGTGCCAGATGCAGCACTCGACTTGATGACTCTGCTACACTAGTTATATAGCGATTATTAAATGTTAATTTCTTGATATGGCTTTAAATTCACAAGTGATATCATACTTAAAAGTATCATATCACGATCGAGCAAAACTACGAGTGAATAAAAACGAAATCGTGCAATTAACATTTTATTATTTGTTTATCACACATCTTAGGATAGATGTAACAACATATAAACACGAAGTAAACTGCATCCCAAAGAATGTAATAAAGTCCATGCGTTGATCATCTAAAAAGGTACGTTATGATCACAAAAGAATAAAGTAGTTACCTTTGATTTAGTTGTTCCATGTAGCGAGTACTAAGAGTCAGATTCTGTTCCAATGCTTTTATTTTGTTGCTTAGACGAAGAAAAATAGATTCTTTCTGTGTGGAACTGGAACCGATATTTGGTACAGACGTAGAGCCAGCTTGTGCTACCATTTTATCAATTGATGATGGGTAATTTGTCTCAAAGCTTGCGTCAGTTGACAACGTTGTCTCGGAGGTGCCTGCTCCACCTGAGGCGTTTTGTACATAATGTTCCTCGTTTATAGTAGTTATCGTGGCTGAGCTTGATGTTGTTGATGAAGGATTTGCTGAGGCGGTGGTTGATTGAGTGTCTTGCTGTACCACTGGTGGTAAGGGTATAGGAGGGATGGATTCAGCAGGAGTGCTAATTGGCATGTTGTTAACCCACGCTTCTGATGAAGGGGACTCGTTAAGTTTAAAATCAGTATCATCTGCAGATGCCGAAGCTACATCTCTTTTTTTCTCAGCTGAAACGTCTTGCTTTGTAGCCGTAAAATTAATTTCATTGAATCCTCTATCTTTTTGGTGAGCATTTGAAGGTAAATTGTGGTTATCATCCGCACTAGGATCCTCGTGTTTCTTTTGAGAACCATTGTCAGGATGCTGAGGGTGGGCCGTTGCCTCCTTTGTACCATCAGCTAGTTTAATCTCTAACACATCGACACCAGGAACTGGATGATTCATCATTTCTATGGAGTTTACAGCACTACATTGTGATGCGGAGCTACCTTGTGGTGCCAGGGCATCGACTTGCACATCACAACCTGGTTCCTTTGAGTCGATGGTTGACTTTGAATTCCCAGAAGTAGAAATAGAATCACTAGAAACAGAATCAATCCGTGTCACAACATTATCTATTTTGTCGTCTGTTTTATTCGGTATTACACTTTTCACATGTGACTGCTGATTTGACTGTTTAATATCCTTTTGTCTTAGGGTTAAACCTTCCTTATCATCTTGTACACCAGTCATTGCAGCTGACGAACGGGATTTCTCCTCAGGATCTTTTTCAGTAACTACCGTTTCTTTTGTTTCTAGTGAAGACTTACCCGTTGCTACAGTACTGTTCCCGGGTTTAACAGTTACAGTGTCTGCCAAAGGCAGATATGGAGTTTCGGATCCTTTGGGAGTAATTACAAAAGGCCTAGACAGGGTTTCTTTTGCTTTACTTGGCTGTATAAAAGTTGTAATTTGAATTTTATCTATTGTTCCGTTCACAGTAGTTTTTTGTTTCGAGTCAATGTTTTTTACTTCTTGATTTTGAGCTATGGGTGATAGTTCCGTGATTGGTTCCTTGTTTGACTCAAGGGGAACTGTCACAGAAACAGTAGATGAACGCTTTTGACAGTCAGACGACATAGAAGGAGATTCTTCATGAATAGGTTTACTTTTTACTTGCAATATGGTTTCAGTAGTTTGTTTTGGTATATTTAAAAGATCGCCTTTACTCATAACCGAAATCGAAGATAAATTTTTTACATTGATTTTCATTTCTTCTGATTCCCCAGATGAACGGAGTTTACTTGATTTAAAACACAGAATCTTTCCTAGTGTACAGGTACAATTTGATGAATCACCAAGACTGCGAAGAAACCTTTCACACATCGTTTCAGAAGTACACTTCATATTTGACTTAAGTTTGATTTCACTACGAAGTTCACCAATGCCACCTCTCAGTCTTGAATGGTTCTTGATATGGTCTGATGATTCAGGTTTGTCAATTTGCTTCATACTCTCATTTAAAGTTTGATTTCCATGCTCAACGATGGAACTATCCTCTGGTTCATCTTTACCAATTAATGTGACAATTTTTTGTTTATTTCCATCCATAGCTTTGTTATCCACTGTTTCCCCAGAATTATTTCCAGTTGTTTCATTCGAGTTCTGGACTACTTGCGTAATTTTCATGGCCGTTTCCTTAACAAAGTTGAAAACCTTGTTTGCAGCTTCTTCTAAAATGTTAGGTTTCTTTTCTTCTCTCTCAGAAGAAACTCCTGGATCTGGAGGCAAAACAGGAATCACTTCTTCATCTTCATTATCTGCAGAATGGATAAAAATTATCTCAATGTGTTATTGTTTTGTGCCCTTTTTTCATGACTCTAGATACAAAAAGCAATAACTGTCCAACATAGCTAAATTTTATATTTGCGATTCTTATCTAATGAAAAGCTCCATATTTTGTCAAAAGCACTGGCTGTCTAATCATGCTTTTAAACAGTAAAGTCCCGTTTGAGCATTGTTTGTAATTTGATAGTGTTCCAAGGATGTTGGAACGTTAAGACGAATCCAACACCATCCAAGAGTGTTGGATTTCAGTATCAGACACAAAATCATGGGATATTATGTATCACAAAAACAAAACTGTTGGATGCAAAGTTTGAACAAAGTCAAAGTTTTAAAACACATCGCCCAGCACCGTCCAACTTGTTTGATCATGCTGTTCAACCGGGTCACACATGTTGCATCCAACAATGCTTGATCAAAATTAAACATGTTTGATCCGTTTAACTTCAATTTTCTTTGAAATTTTAGAGTATATGTCTTTTTGATTAGTTTCAGACAAATATTCCTTCCACTCACACAGATATACTAAGCTAAATCCTTTTACAAGCCTAGTGGCCTATGGAGCCGGTGCTTATTTCTGGTTTCCATAGTGTTAAGCAAATGAGAGTCTTTACCTCCCCCTGGATGGGACACTAATCCATCGCAGGTTAGCTCCCAGCACAGGCTGGTACTCATTTACCTACCCCGGAAGGATGGAAAGCTGAGTTGGCTTAGGTGGAAAAGAAGGTCACACAAATATTCAAACTGTGGCAAACTGCCGGAATCACACTGGGGACCTTGTGGCTGCAAAGCTGAGATCTTACCAACTGTGCCAACCGCTTGCCCAGATATACACCAGGAATAAATTGTATAACTTTATGCTATTGTTACCTGACTGTATAACACCTCGGTACAACAGTGTTTGGACAGAAAATGACAAGCGATAATAATTATATACCACTGAACTCACTTTCAGTACTTCCTGATTCATGATCTTCATACTCTTCAACCATACTGACCCCAAACACCCTGAAAAGACTCAATGGACAATAATGCTGGCTACCAAAATGACTCACCATTTCAACCTTTATTTCACAGAAAAAAAACAATATTTTAGTAAATATATTTTTCCATTACTACTGATAAAATTTCAATGTTTTCTTCTTTTATATAAGTAAATACTCTTGCAACATGCTCCATAGCAATAGGTACAAATTATTCTGTGGTTTATTTGACATGATGTAAATCAAAATCAGTTCTACAAAGAGCATTGGATGGTTTAATTTACAGTTTTGGACCTCCGCATCCCTCAGTGTTGGCAGTTAGTACAAGTTTGTGAAGGATATGCTCAAAGGCACTATAAATATAAAAATATTAAAATATAACTTTTAAAATTTGCCAAGTAAGAAATGAACATCTCTTCATCCACATCTCTGGTTCAAGCACAAATAAGGTTTCAAGGTCTAAAAATAATAAATATTTATAACCTCGTTATGTTACCAATTGGTACAACTGTTTTAGTGACTGACAACTAGTTTTAAAGACTTACAAAGCTCATAAAACTTTACTTAATATTTAAAATCTTATTCGTAGTGAAGAGTCTATAAAGAAACGAACAACCAATTAAAACACAGTATTTGCATTTGGAAGAAATATTTCGTTTGGAGGAATGTCTAAAGATTCAGCCTGTGCAGCATTTTTTTCTCTGAGTTCTCTCTTTTCATGGATTTTCGTTTTTGCAGCACTTTTTTCATTTCTTCAAGGGCTGCAAAATTTTTTTCCACATCTTCTAATTTCATCTCTCCTAAAATCAAACTTATGATCCATTACTCCACCAATAGATAATCTGTAAGCTCCAAAAATATATGCTGCACAATAAGAAAATGATCAAATCCTTTGCTTTTACCAGAGAAATACAAAAGTAAGATCATACTCATGACTTTTTGATTGTACAGATAAGCAATTCTTACCTTGAGGTACTTTGCATAAATAGGTTCATCCAGCGGAAAGCTTTGTATATCTCGCTCATCTCTAGCCTGGAACGTTCCAAGCATTGTCCAATCTCTTGTTGGATAACGACTGCTAACATAAACTCGAAAACTTTCAGGTGTTGATGAAAACAACTCAAAATTGGCAATCTCTATTGTTTTGACTTGAACTAACTCACAAAGCTCAACTATAAACCATATTTGCTCACTGCATGGATTCAGCATATACAGGTCACGATTCTCTACTAAAATTGACAATGCATTTGATGCCTCGGGATTGGAACTCAGTATCTTTGCTCCGCAATCAATAGCAGCATAATTACTCTTCTTGCGCTCCTTTATTTTTTTACCCTTTAATTTCACAGGAGGTTGATGGGGTGTTAGAGTGTCTTGTTGTTGTTGTTGCTCTATTTTCGACTTCTCCTCCTCGAGTAACTTCTTCTTAAATTCATCAAATGAAGGCATTTCTTCTTCTTTTGCAGAGGTCTCCTCCTCAGCCTGCTTCAGAGTAGCAGTGATGCTGTCAGCGTCTTCGCTGGGTGGATTGTTCAATTTCAGATTGATATCTTCTGTCACAGCATTATCTGTATGATTTTCTTCTGCCTTTTCAACTTTGTCTTGCACAACTGCTGCTTTTGAAGCCAAGTTATCCTGATTTGGATTAGTCTCCTCTGATGTGCTCTTGTTTTCTGATTCCTTTTTCTTTGGTTCCTCAACTGAAAATCCATAACAGTTGCAAAATAGTTAAAATTAATAAAATAATATAAAGCAATTTTAACAAAATTTTATATACCGTACTGTAGAAGCACAAAACATTGGTGCATTGAAGAAAAGCCGGCCAGTCAATAGAAATTAATGTTTTTAGTCATTCTTAACTTATTTCATTATTTTTATTAATAATTCATGTATTGTATTTTATCAGTTTAAAATATTATCATTCTATTTTCCAGGAGTAGTAAAATTGGGCCAACCTCTTGACTTCCCTTTTCCCTTTGTTCATGTAATTATACACATTTAGCACCTTGAGAAATGTGCATAGACTTGCAATTATTATAATTTTTCATAATTCTCAATCTAGCATAGACCATTACAGCATAGGCTCGTTTTGTCAATTGTTCATCATCATCATCAATCCAGTTTTGATCCCGTTTTATCCCCATAAATGGGGGTGGCTGGATTTACCTAGTTCTACCAGCAATCTTTCCCACTCCCACTCTCCATCCCGCTCGATTCACTGCATCCTCCTAATTGTTAAATATTCAAAAGTACTTAATAGTGAAAACTATGTTGGCATTTAAAAATATTTACTTTACTTGAGTTCATAATCAGGCAAAGAATGTGCAAATTGAGAATTTTGACATTTCAGAAATCTGAAACTGTAAAACATTAAAAAATGGTTTTAATAAATTATGATGATTTCCTACATAAACACAGTTATACAGTAACAAAATTACTGTATAACAGCTGTATTTAAGCTGTTAAAGAGC
>JAOBRB020247232.1:0-11646 GCA_027575285.2 Zoanthus pulchellus | reverse complement strand
ATGAAAAAATTCAATGCCTCCTTGAGAGTATCGGACCCTTACAACGCTTACATAGCCTTTCTATGGGCAGATATTTTCGATTAAAAAGTACTAGTTTTGCGATTTACTTAGGATTCCTTTGTATTTGAGTATTCACAAATCTCCAAATCACCAACTAATTTATTCATAAAAGCTTCTAATACCCCGGATATGTACATGTCAGACAATTCTGCCATATGTCTAATAGAAAGAAAGTGATGCAAGTACACTATTTTGTTATAGTGACAAAGGTGTTCTTTTTTTAGTATTTCATTAGTGTATGTTTTTAAACCGCTGATTGCATGTATCGTGTGTACAGAAATGCTAGTGACATTCTTGAATCGACACTTTAAACAGTATAACCTTGAACTGCTGACCGTATATATCGCGTACATGTTAGCTGCTAGTGACATCCAAAGATAATTTTATGTTCTTATTTAGAGGCTTCTCGATTCGCTCGCAATTTTATGAATTTTTTGTAACACCGTCAAATATCATCAACGGTAGATAACTGAAAAAAAGTGTAATCTGTTAGGATAACTAGATGTATATTAGTGACTAAAATGATTGATAAAATAAGGCTCATTACTATATTGACCCGCTATCGTTTGTTTACCCGTAAGCTATAACAAATAAACCTCTAGTAGAGTAGCCATTCAGAATGCAGGATAGGTGTGGGGCTGTTTTTAGGTTTATAGTGAATTCAAGTTAGCCCTCGTTTATAGTAAGATACTTTTTTGAAAGTTTAAAAGACAAACAAGGCTTGGGAGCTAATTTGAATATAGACAAACCAAAGTCGCTGCCATTAAATTTCTTAATAGCATCTATTTTTTGATAAGGTTAGTCACAAAACAAAACAATTGGATGCGAATTCGATGATAGGACCAATATTTTTTGTTTCTAGCATCAGGTGGAGGTTGAAACGTATATTGGAGCTGGAGTGGCACTAGTGGGTACCATGGCAACGGTTGCAGCCTACATGGCTCTATCGTAAGTAAATGTTTACAGTTTTAGTAAACTTTATTGGATAATAATAGACCAAAAAAAAAGAAGGCTTATCTTTCAATCGCAGTGTACGCGGTTGTTTCGTTCTTTCTGGAACTCGCTTGTACGGGGTTGCAGAAAATAAACTGCTAGCACGGATGTTAACAATTTATTAATGCTAAGAAACTGTGACTTATGAAAGATGGAAAACTGAGTTAGCTTTGTTGGATGAGAAGGTCGAACAAATATTGGAAACCTGGCAGAACCGGGTATAAAACCTTTTGACAGTTATACCAACTGCTTCCTTCTATATATATGTAGCTTTGTATACGGCCTGCCGGGATTCGTTACTTGGTCAAGGTAATCTAAAATCTTCTAAAATTGAACAAAAAAGAGCATGCAAAGGTTTTAACCAATGTACCAACTGTTTTCGATCACATAACGACTCTAAATATTGACAATTTAGTTCCACAAAGAGAGAACGAAGTATTAGAGAGTGAATATCCCATCAAAGTTTATTCCTAGGGTTATCCATATCTGACGATTATCAAGAGAGAATGAAGGGTAAGAGAGTGAGTGCAACATATAGGTTTTATTCCTAGGGTTATCCATATCTGATGATTACAAAATAGAGGATAAATGACAAGACAGTAAATTCCCCATAATTATAGGTCTTATTCCAAGGGTGATCCATATTTGATGATTACCATAAATGATAAGAGAGTGAATCCCCCATATAGGTCTTATTCTTAGGGTGATCCATATCTGATGATTACTAAGAAGGATAAAGGATAAGAGAGTGAATCCTTCTTATAGGTCATATTCCTAGGGTGATCCATATCTGATGATTACCAATAGAGGATAAATGATAAGACAGTAAATCCTCCTTATAGGTCCTATTCCTAGGGTGATCCATATCTGATGATTACCAAGAGAGGATGAAGGGTACGAGCGTGAATCCTCCATATAGGTCTTATTCCTGGGGATATCCATATCTGATGTTTACAAAGGGAGGACGAATAGTAAAAAATGAGTTCTCCATATAGATCTTATTCCTTGGGTTATCCATATCTGATTTTTACCAAGAGGGGATGAATGATGAGAGATTAAATCCAAAATACAGGTTTTATTTCTGCGGTTATATATCCCTCTCAAGTTACATCTAGACATAGTATTCAGCTCGTTCCGATGTTACTGACTCGTGCGTTATGTAAACTTTTCACAAATGGATCTGAGATCAGTAAAATGATAGGAAATGTAAAATAAAATCCTTTGATAAGATTTTTGTAAACAAATGCGACTATTGCCCCGCCTATTCCACAAAATCATCAACGTAGCAATTGAGTAACTTTTGTAGAAGGGCCGGATACAATTACTAAAACTATTGCTTAAGAGAGATTAGAATAAAACCCTGGATTATGTAAGGGCATTTATTCTTTTACTCTCTTTCCCTGCAACTTAACGGTTATCTATCTTTAAAATTAGTTGTTCGGCGTTATATATTATTATCCTTAGTTTACTTAGTACTTTTTGATATTCCTTATGTTTATAGGTGTGCGGGCAAGTCTTTTGAAGCAAAATCAACAAAAATTTCAAAGAAAAAACAAAAGGCGGAACCAGAAATTTGTAAAATAGAAAATGGTGAAGCAAGAAGTTCTCATCACGTCAAAACCAAACAAACTACAAAACCTAACGAGCCTTCACGGCGTCGCTCTAGCGTTGTACGTTTTATAGTTAATGCTATTCATCGAAAGAGTTCGAGAAGCTCTCTTCAAAACCCCGAACTTCCTAGAGAATCAAATCTTGAATCCATAGACGTACAGAATAAACCCAATGAACAAAAGGTTTCCGCGCGAAAAGATTCACTGGAAAAACTTATCCAGCCAGTTAAAAAAGAACCTTCTCTTGCTGGCCGACTTCAAAAATTCTCTCAAAAGAAAAACTTTAAACCATTGAATAATAAAAATAGTAAGAACTTTGCTCCTCCAAGCACAAATCCAACTAAAGAACCTTTTCAAAATGAAATTTCTACCAAAAGAAAAAGCAGTGCTAAATCATTAAAATCTGGTTTGATTTCAAAAGATAATAACAACCAAAATAAGGCTATACGACCTGAAAAGAAAGATCCTCAAAAAGAGAAAGTTTCAAATGAGGACGAATTTTCTGCTCCAGAGTTTGCTTCGACAAATGTAAAACGATCTAAAGCTACAGAGGATTGTGATAAAGAAAACATCAGTAAATCAAAAACGACGAAAATATCCGAGATATCAAATGACTCGGACGTGGAAACCGGGAATCGGCGAAAAAGAATATCTTTGGGATTAAAAGGATGTTCAAAGTGCTGCAAATACTTCAGCAGAAGATACGTGTTAGCCGCATTGTGTCCCTGCTTCAACTACTACATACTGAAGGAGGACATAGATACTGAAAAAGCAACTGAACAAAGGTATTAACTGTTTTTGACTTTTTTTTTGCATTATACGTACTTAGTGGCCTTTTTCAACTACACGGGATAGAATTTTTTTTCTGGCTTGCTTTTTTTAGAAAATGAGAAATATCTGATTGTGAAAACACACCGCCTTAAAATTAAAGAAGTTCACATTGTGAACGGTTTCCAACTAATCACAGAAAACAATACAAACAAGTTTAATTACTAAGTTAGTTAAAAACTGCTTGTTTCCGTACATAACCAGCACTAGAAAAACCATTCTTCAATCACGTATTTTGTATTTTGTTGTTGTTATGGGCAACGGCTCCCTTAACATATTTATATTGTAGCTTTACACAAAATCTATCCGATCACTTTTATATTACTGTAAGCAAAAACAATAAATATTCAATGTTGTCATGGCAACAAAAAATATTTTGTAAATATAATGTTTTCTTGAATAAGGAGTTTTACTAACATTATTTTTAGTTGCGTACATTTTTTCTGGTTTTTCAAAATTTATTACATTTCTAAATACGGTAACACAAACAATAAATCAGTTGGAAGTCACAATGCATTGTGGGATTCCATCAGCAATACGTCATACCATAATTATTATAAAATTCTAACTATCACAAAGTCTCTGTCTGTCTTTTCCATCGAAATAATTCGAGTTTATAGTTCTCAAGTTGATTTCCGAGACAGGAATCTAGAAATACTATAAATGCTGACGCCATTTAATAAATATCGTAATAACCTCGTTTGCCCGGTCTTTTCCGGGAAAATATTTGCCCTCGGTCTTTCGCACAGACCTCGCTACGCCCGGTCTAAACAGTAAACAACCTCGGGCAAATATTTTCATGTACTAATCTCGCACTCCGGGTTATTAAGATATTTGTATTATATTTGCCCGGCTCTACTGTGAAAGATCTCGGGCAAATATTTTCTCGGACAGACATCGCACTCGGTTATTAAGATATTTGTATTATATTTGCTCAGCTGTACTGTAAAAGATCTCGGGCAAATATTTTCTCGTACTGATCTCGCACTCGGTTATTAAGATATTTATAATTTGCTCATCTCTTCTCAGATAACTCATAAATGTTACCATAATCTATTACAGTTGTTTTGAAATTTATAACATTTTGTGGTATACATTAAGGGACGAAACACTAATACTGCCTGGTCTTTTTTAGACACATTTTTAAGTAAAAAAAGGCCGTGTACACGCAATGTCACTACGTTGCAATTTGCTGAAAAAATTGCGCAAGCAATATTTCTTTGTGCAACTGGGAACGCAACGTTTCAAGTTGCGGAAAAATTTGAACAAATTTCTACTTTTCGCAACATTGCGAAACCAGTTTCAGCTTGTAACATTTTGTCAGCAACTTGCCTTGCAATACCAATGTCGCAACCAATGTGAAGAGCCAATCAAATCACTCATAAACATGACAGTGCGCTGTTTAATTTATATCGTAGATAACAGACGAAATTATTGCGAGTTGGAAAAAAAAATTGCCGTCGTCTGACGTGTCACAGCAACTCTGCAATTTTTCGTTATCGTCAGCATTGCACTGCATTGCACTGGGAAAATTGCACCGAGTAACACGGCCTTTAATTGTAATAATTGTAATCAGAAACCTCTGACTACTTTTCTCATGACTATTAACACAGAATCAACCGCTTCGAGCGAGACATGCACTTGAGTCAAGCTTCCTGTATTCTCATCGCACAGGCAATATTCCTCGCAGGAATTGATGCAAAATCCAACGAGGTAAGTGTTTACAATTATTATCAACCAGTTAAACCCTATGGGCGGAGGTGGTTGACGCATTTGGTAAGATCTCTGCTTTCTTACCACAAGGTCCCCAGTTCCATCCCAGAATATTTGTGTGACCTTTTCCGCCTAAGCAAACTCAGCTTTCCATCCTCCCGGGGTAGATAAACGAGTACCAGCGTCTGCTGGGAGGTAGCCTGCGATGATTAGTGTCCCGTCCAGGGGAAGTCAAAGACTCTCATCCGCTTAACACTACAGAAACCGGAGATAAGCGCCGGCCCCATGGGCCACTAGGCTCGTAAAGGATCTAGCTTTAGTTTTAGTTAAACCCTATCTAGCCCGGGAAAAGGAGAGGTAGGGGTCGGATTCCGCTGTCCTCCCTCCCTGCATTTGCCAGAGAATCTATATAGTTGCATAAAACCGTGTATCGACAGAAGCTGGCGGAAATAAAACAACAATTTGTGACAGCAACACTTACTTTTAATTTCTGTGATTTATGTTCAAGCACTCTTTTAGGTATAAGATGTAAGATATAAATACTCAATGACAACTCCCATAAAGGGTTGTTTTTCAGTGTCATACAGTGGGACCCCCTTAATACGATCACGAACGGGTTGGCCGTATTAACGGGGTAGGGTCAAATTTTGTATCTAAAGCGGTTGCAAGGACAAAAAAAGGATGCAAAGCAAACATGAAAATTGTTTGAAAAGCTGTAAATGGAGGTGGCGGATACGGCATGGAAGTCCCTTGGTTTGACTGGTGTACGGGAAAACAGAAATTTACTGACCTTCTGAAAAGTAAATGCAAAAATGAAAACTGAGAAAACCGGTTGTTTAATGACAGAGATCATTGAAACTGACATGTCACAGGCATCTTGATTTTTTCAGGTGGCTGTATTAACGGGATTAAACTATAAAGGATAACATAACTTGGGAATTTGAAAAAGTTGCCGTTTGCCGTATTGACGGGAGACCGCATGAACGGGGTTTTTCTATAAGAGAATGTATGGCCATTTTGCCGGGCCAAAAAAAGTGACCGTCATAATAAAGTGACCTATCAACGGGGTAGCGATAAGGCTTGGTTCCATTGTGTTAAAATTTCCCTCTCTCCCAATTAAGAATCGCAACTGGTAGGAGGCAAACCAGTTGGCTATTTACAAAGCTTGTTGAACATGCCCCGGGGATCACCGGAGACAAATCGATTCGGAAGTCCGAATCAGGGATTTTCAAGACTGGAGTCTGCCGCATTCAAATACCTAACTCTGACAAATGAGTACCGCTACCTCCTCCATTAGAAACTAAGAGCCCCTCCACACTAACACGGATTCAAAAGTATAAGGATTCGTTTTACATAAAACGCATCAATTAATCTACGTCCAGACTACCATGATAGCGTTTTCAACCGTCCACACTAACATGCCACGAACCCGCTGTGAGGACATACAGTGACATTTCAGTTCTTTGCTGATGCTCGAAAAGACGCGCCTATGGTATTTTCAGTTTTTCCGCAGGTACGAAAAAAACAACTCTCTGCTTCAAAATGGCGAGTTCTTCGTCTTCAAATAATAGTGAATCAGCGGATAAAAGCAAATCAAAACGAGGTCAAAGAGAATAATTTTCAAGGAAAGAAGATGAAGTGCAATTGTCACTCAAAGTAACAGATGATTATAAAATGCTTTAAAGGAACTGACTAGATGGGAGTCTATTCGGAGTAAATGCAGCCTCATAATTGAGCTATTCCTGAAGAATCATCCATCTAATCCTGTTGAGAAGGATAGTTTTCCTCACAAATCAATAGCAATAACTCGACAGTGACCACAAAACTTAAAAACATTCAATCACGTGATACAGTTGACATCTTCGTTTCCATTTTTATTCGGATCTAACGTTCTACACTGGCATAGAAGATATACAGATTCGTTTTTATACACTTTCGAGAGCGTTTCCATTCTTATACGGATTTGGTGGATCCGATCCACGTGTTAGTGTGGACGGAAGGCCTAAATGTATAGAAAAGTATAGGGATTCAAACGGGCCTTAAATTTTTAATCCTCTTTGTTTAACAAGAAAGACTTTAAGGGCGTCATCAATTTATTGGTGATTTTGAATTAACTTGTGCTTGTTTGTTTTTATTTATCAGACCCTGTGCGCTACGGTTACAATTTCATTAAACTATTTTTATCTGGTGGCGTTTAGCTGGCTGTTAGCAGAAGCATTCTACTTATTTTCCCACACCGAGTCCTTTTTTCGTCGTTCTGCCAAAGTAAATTTGTGCTACATTGCATGTTGGGGTGAGTTTATGCGACAGTCGAATTTTACAGCTCACTGCTGTACGTAGTGGTAAATATATCTTGACACATTCACGCCAGTGTGGCTTTTATCTTTTCATAACGCTTGATATTCCAGTCTTTATAGTAATTTGCTGTATATGAGTTACATTTCATTGTTATTAGATTTCTACAACGTACGACAAAGTAAAGAATAACAAAATAGTGAGTTTTAATTGAACATTATATAATGATAATAAATAAAACAAATTATTAGAGGGCTGACAGTTTAAGAGACTTAAGGCGGTGACACAAGATGCAACATTTTATGCAATAATGCGTGCAACAGATTTATTTCAGCGTGTGTCCACAGATGAATTTTGTTGCATGTAACATTGTACACTACAAAACTGAAGTTGAATCGCGCTCTATTCTTGTAACATTGTACGCAAAAAGTTTTTTTTAAAAGGAATTCTTGATGGAAGCCGTTTTGATTGTTGTAAAATGCATGGGTAAGCACGCCATGCAACGTGTGTCCACTTCCAGAAAAAAATTACTGCGCGCAATGTTGCATGAAATGTTGCACCGTGTGTCCATGTCTTTTAATCGTCCGCCACAGCGGCTCACAGATATTTTATAGAAGCATCACAAAAATATTCTTATTGAAAAATGGGTCTGAATTTTGTCTTAATCCAGGATTAAGTTAATCGGAGTTTTGTGGAACCGGGCCTATAGGTCTTTACAGAAATTAACACAAAAAGTCTGAGTACAGGACCTCGGGTATATTTGGATTAGAATGTTGTTGCCTGTTTCATACAAAACACTTGCCATTACGACATCCTGAGTATTTAGAATGTTCGAAAGCCAATAAAAACTAACAATGCAAAGTATTGATAACAAAAGAGCTCCAAAAGATGCCTAAAGGACCCTGAGTAATTCTTCAAAAAATATTTATACTCAGATTTCTGGAAATAGCTGTACAAAACAAACACGACATGATTAAAAATCTCAACTGATAGGACGCAAACCAGGTGGTTATACAGGCCAGTAGCCAGGGTTTTTTTGGGATTAGGGCGAACCCCCCTTTTTCTGCGAACCCCCCTTTTTCGGCGAACCCCCTTTTTGCCAGCGAACCCCCTTAGCAAAAATCAAACCTATTGTAATTTATTACAGACTTGCGCGGCATTTTTGCATAGTTTATTACTAGCGTTCGAGCCGTTTCCTGGTCGTACGACGTGTCTGTAGCCTCATGAGTAATGAATATTAATAAGGCGTGTTGTCTAGGCAATTTGACCAATCGCTTCGCCCCTTAACCCCCACGCCCAGAATCTCCCTCGAAGTATCCTGGCTACGGGCCTGTTATTAATTTACATGGTTGATGTGATTCGGAGATCACCCAAGATAAATCCATACAGTGGCCGTAGTGAGATTTGAACCCGGGTCCGTCCCTCCTTCAAGAAGACAATTCAGTTTAAGAGTTTAGATTTTCTGGGCAAAACTAAGAGTGCGATCAGAACTAATGTAATGCTATTTCGATTGAATGTTAATGATATAAACTAATTGCAATTCTGATCCGGTGATTCAAAAATATATTGCCGGCCAGTTGGGTGAAAATATATTCCATATTGGCGGAGTGGTGCAGCCACTCCGCCAATATGAGAAATATATTTTATCTCAACGCCGGCAATATAATGTGGAATCACTGGCTCAGAATCGTAATTAGTTTTATATCGCGAGTTTTCCATTTTTTTTCACGCACGTTAATTCTGAGTCCGTGATTCTACATTATATCACGTCTCTCCCTCTGTCCAAAATGTTAACTGTATGGCAATACTCATAGATATCATGAGTTTTCACGTGACGAAATCGAAAGAGTTGTTGATAGCTGTTGTTTACAGCTTTTTGTACATTTAACCTCTTGAATTTAACGCTTAAGTGTTATTTTTTCCAACATTATTTTTATTTTACTTCATATTTGAATTATGTTTTAATTTAGCCTTTTTGTGTTTTACCACAGGCTTACCATTACTTGTGGTTGCAATTCTGTCGTCCAGACATAGCAATTTTAAAGGAAACCCCCAGTAAGTATCTTTATTGCAACACGTTATACTGTCATAAGCTTTAATAAGAAGTTCACTCTATCATTAGTGATTCGAGTAAAAACACAAAGTAATTGCCAGGGAGACTAGAAATACTGAGTGCTTCCACTTCTTTTAAAAGCAAGCTCAAACAACTCGTTATCTAAAGCTAGTTGCCATCTGCCATAAGCGAGCCCCCGGTAGCATTGCGGCATTGACCCCCGCAGTTGTATGTTTCCATATGTGACCTCGTAGCTGTCACGTCCCTTCAATCTTTGACCAAATTAAATTTCTGCAACTTAATTAGATAGATTTAATAATGCAACCCTTCCGAGATGTTAACGGTGCGGTGAAATCGGGACCAGTTGAACTCAATTAAACTTTTCCGGAACCGGAAACATTGTGCCGCCTGTCATCTCAGATGCCGAAACATAATGTTTCCATTAAAAATAGAGCCACCACTAGTGTGTCTCAGTGTTATCGACTTATACGGTAGTTACAGAGTAGTTACAGTTAAGGCGCTGACGCACGCTGCAACATTGCTCGCAAAAGGGTTGTTGAACCGTGTGTCCACCGATGAATTTTGTTGAATGAAACGTTACACGAAACAAAATTGAAGTTGAATCGCGCTCTGCTCAGGCAGCAATGCGCACAGCAAGTTTTCTTTTTTAAAGGACTTCTTGTTGGACCCCGTCAGTTTGATTGTTGAAATGTTGCATGGATAAGCACGCCGTGCTATCACGAGAAATGTTCGTGATTTTGTTGCACAGTGTATCCATCTACAACAAATGTTTTGCGCGCAATGTTGCATGAAATGTTGCACCGTGTGTCGGTACCTTTATTTGGAAACGAGGCATAAGAAATTTTTTTGAATATAGTGTTCGCTTTTAGCCTAAACTATTCATTATCTTATTAAAACGTCAATAGAGATATACTACAAAAACCTCTATGCTTGGAACTATGTATTATGTTTGTTACTTTGAATTCACCCTGTAGTTGTTGGATATCGTTCACAAACACCTCAAGCTGGGCTGTAATTACACCGTTATTAACAATGAGTTTGGTAAGTATAAATATGGAATCTTACTTTAACCCATATCTAGTATATCAATTGAACATGATTGTGATTATTCCGCCACTTATTTTCAGAAATGAGGTTCTCGAATTGACTAACATTGCCCTACCGACCAGGGTTTAAAACTTAGATCACTCAGCTATAGGGACGGGGGTGAGGAATAAAGGCACGTGGTTTCTCCCTACCCACCAATAATTTGGCCGCATTTTGCTCAAAATAAAATCCAAAAAAATTAATAGACAGACATTATCATTTTAAATGCAATTTTAGAGAGCTTCAAGTTTTTAAATTTTCTAGCGGAGTTTTCATGCTCCAAGGCTTCTTCCTAAGCCCACTCAGCTGTTCATCCTTATAAGCTCGGTAAATAGAGTACCGTGCAGATTTAGTTCTCATTGGAGCTAACCTGTAATAGAAAAAGTGAAGGAGAGAAGAAGAAGACATAATGATAACTCATTGGTAAGGATAATTGATTTGCATGCATGCGAATGTTACCGTCCCGGATTGAAATCTCTCTCAGCTCTGAACACTGTTTGATTTGTCCTCGGTGATTCCTGAGTCAATTCCACCACGCTTTGCTGATTTACCTCCTATCAGTTCGTGGGGATTTTAGTTGTGCATGTCTTGTACGATCAAACCCAGAGAATTATATTAGATTCACAGCTACTCCAAAATCCGAGTTTTGATCCTGAAACAACAGTAACAACTTCTTATTTACCCCAGACTTATACAATATAGTTTTTGGGATTTTTTTTTTAGGAATATTTTAGTAACTCAGGGGCATTGGCCCTCCAAAATAACTACAAAGCTAATCGACCTGGTCAGTGGGCCACGCACAGAGAAGTAGAACATTGATATAGTAATGGCGAAGCGGATGTAAACATTATTTAAAGGAGAAAAAACAAACAACAACAAAAACAAAAAAATAACAAAAAAACATTCATATTACAATACAATACAATACAATACAATACAATACAATACAATAATCTTTATTTTAACGAGGGTGACATTAATAACCGT
>JAOBRB020246899.1:0-11648 GCA_027575285.2 Zoanthus pulchellus | reverse complement strand
TGCAAGAAAACCAGGGTGTTGAGTAATACAACAAGGTGGGTCAGTTTTGTCACCATTTGGGAGGACTACAACTGCTTCCCTGTTCTTGTCTTGAATAACACCAATTTCTTGGCAGCAAACACATTCCCTTACAGTCCCCATAATCTGACAGTTTTCACATTTACACCTATCAACAATAACATCAACAGTAATAATAATAAAAATAATAGTAATATTAAATTTAATGTATTTGTAAGACAGCCTTGTCGGGCTATTTCCTATTTTAAAAAAAATTATATAGATAACAAAAAGTAAATGAGGCAAGACATATTTGTACAAAATTATAATCACTGACTTTAATTTCAAAGCAACGTTGGAACGCACTGGGCGAAATTCATTAGCAAATGTAAATGATAAAGAGTCTCAACCATTGACAAGATGAATATTTTTTTATTTGTTCAGATATCAGATGTCGCTTACAAATATAAAACTCAAGTACTATTATTTTTTTAGTATTTACCAATGGTGTAGTTGACCGCAAAACTATTTAAATAAAATACATCTATTTATATTTATCATCAAAGTAAGTTCTAGTAACGTAAAATTTTGATAATTAAAAATAATTTAAACGCAAGACTTGGTCGCTCGATAGCTCAAAATGTCAAAAAGGTTACCACGTTTTCACCTGATAAAATTCTGTTTCTTGTGTTTGAACGACTAGCGAAAAACAATAAAATCAAAATGTAACTTCGCTTAAATACAGAATACTTTGCACCTGTAAATTTGGTGTAAAACATACTATACTATAAATAGTCTTTTAAATACTTGCCAGTCCGAATTAATGAGTCGAAGATCTTCGATCTCTTCAGTTTCAGTTTCTTCTTCCGAAAAATCGCTTAAATTGTCCATATCTGCGTCGACAATTTGTGGCTCAAACTGATATGGCAAAACTTCAAATCGTGAAGCAGCGAAATCTGTTTCAACACTGAGTGAATCTGAAGACGATCTTGAAAACTGAACAGGTATCCGATGTCGATGAACTTATAATGCCTTCCTATTGTGTGCGTACCAAGTATATTACAGAAGTTAAAATTTTCTCGAAAAAAAAAACAAAACAAAATATTTAGTTTGTGGTGACAGTTAACTTTAAAATCAATTTCGAAATTTCAGACTAACTCGAAACACGACAAATTTATACAGGGTTTAAAATCAAGTTGCACAATAGCAATTAATTATTATAAGGCTGAAAACTGAGAACCCCAGCATAGGACAACATGACGTCAATCTGAAATCCGCTGGACTGCTTGAGCCTCCGGTTTGTACATTGTACGTTTGTACAAAAATTACATATTTGTAATTTCTGAAGCAGTTCAACCTCGATTTCTTCTATGCCGTTTCAATTGACTGCAAAGTAACTAGAACTCAAGAAAGCCAACAATTGGGGCCTTCAAATAAACTGCTATTGAGTTTTGGCTGCAGTTGTCCTTTAATATCATTACATGTGATTGATATAGTTTGCGATACATTCTATATTTTACCTATCTAATATAAACATATCAAAGTAAGTATATGATAAATATATATATTTGAATTTTACCTGACTCTCCAACGCTCTTGTATATCACCTACGTTGTACCGCCACATGTAACAATTACAACTGGCTAGTTAATCATTAAAAATAAAAATTTTGATTCTTGGTACAATTTCTGACACTACTACTGAAAGTAGCTAAATGGAGGTAAACAATTTTAGCATTTAAATTTCATCATGTGTTTAAAAAGTACAGAACCCTGTTTTGTTTTTTTGATTTGATTACGATGCTTGATGTAAGTATCCTTTATTCGTCTTGTTGCATCATCCCTTCGGGACCTCCAGTGACTTACAATTGCAGCTATGAATTAAATTTTACAAGGAAAAAAACTATCAATTGAAAGGTCTAAATAGCAGTATTTGAACACATATTTTAAAAAAACACACGACACTTAAAAATTAAATTTTAAAACAGACAGGTTTCGGCATTTACATATGCCTTCTTCAGTGTGGAGAGAGAGTGTTAAAATCTTAGGCGAATCATTCTCTTAAATTTCTGTTAAAGAGACCTGGAGTTGAACAAGAATGTGAGAAGTGGAGGGAAAGAGATGTAGGAAAGGATTTGTCTGCAGATGTGTATGATGAAAAGGTATGGAAGGATTGTAAAAAAGGGAAGAATGGGAAAGACTTTCTTAATTTGTCCCATAATTCTTATGGCCTTGATGAACTTTCCAAGACATTTACAATTCAAAAAAATGTGATATTGGTTGGAATCATACCTTCTCTGAAACAAGAACCTGCTTTGCTAAATCATTTCCTGGAACCAATAGTGGACGAACTAAAAGCACTCTGGAGTGAAGCAAATGTCAGTAACTTCAGTAGTCCAAACAATGCTGTCAAAATTCAAGCTGCACTTTTGTGCTGTTCATCAGACATTCCAGCAACACGGAAACTGTGTGGGTTTCTTGGGCATCAACCTCACCGTGGTTGTTCGCACTGTTACAAGTATTTCCCTGGTGGGTTTAGTGAGCCAAAGGATTACAAAGGGTTTCAAGACAGGGAATCTTGGCCAAAAAGAACAGCCGAACAGCTTCAAAGGAATGCGATGCGGGTGAAAAATTGTAAATGTAAATCTGATAAAGAAAAGCTTGAAAGTAAACTGGGAAGTAGATAAACAATATTATTGGAATTGCCTTATAAGTGTAACAATGTGTGCAATTGACCCAATGCAGAATCTTTTCTTGGAATCTGCAAAGCGTGATATAGAGCATGATATATTAACTAAGGCTATCTTGTCAACTGTTCAGGATAGAACTGATGAAATCTGTGCTACATCAGATCTAGGAAGACTCCCTGGAAATATCCAATTCAATCATGGAGGATTCACAGCTGCACAATGGACAAACTTCGTGCTGTTACATTCCATGTACATGTTGAAAGATGTTCTTTCCGACAAGAAATGCACTTCTGGTAGTCTTTTGTTCTGGCGTGTCGACTGCTTTGGCAAGCCATGCATAACTAAAACAGAACTCATGCTTGCAGATTGTAAATTTATGCACTTTCTTAAAGAATGTAAAAATCTTTACGGAAAATCATCAACCTCACCCAGCATGTACAGTATTTGCATGCACATTTAAAAGAGACTGTGGAGAATTATTGTAGTATCTATGGCTTCTGGCTTTTTAGTTTTTAACGCTGAAATGGAATTCTCGGAGCATACCATACCAATAACAAGATGGTGCAAATTCAAATAATGAGAAAATTTATGTCTTCAGGAATCCTTGTATTTGCTTACCAGCACAATATGAGGAGTTCTTTTATTTCTTCTTGTTTGACCTAACTTGATTCTGGTATAAGCTCAACTTGTCAAGTAACTGTAGAATTAGTGATGGCCTCTACAGGGTCTCTTGGTGGAAAGGAGTCAGCGTTGGCAAACTTGGCTGGTGTGAACCTCTGGGTAGAGTTGATTTTGGTGACTTCATTGGTCTAAAGTCTCTTTACTGTAGGCTGTATCCAGACATGAGTGAATCTACTTTGGAAATGCCTTGTCTTTACAAGAAGTATACAAGGATAACTGTACATGGGAAGGACTATGGATCAGAAAAACACTCAAGGTTGCGTCAATATGGGAGAATTATTGCATCCTGGTGCGACAGCCAAGGAAACTTGAATCCTGGTTTGATCAGACCTGAGATTGTTCGCCATTATATCTTGCACAGTATTGAGATCGATGAGAAGTAATAAATTCAAGTTTTTGCTGTTGTAAAATGGTTGAAGCTTGCTGCCAAAGACTTTGTTTATGGCAATCCCATCTCAGTTTGGTATGAACAAGAATTGATAGAAACTGGGCCAGTTGCTTTTCTTTCAGTGCAGAGAATACATTCAAGGTTTATTGCTGCAAAAAAAGTTCATTTGGGACAAAAATATTTGATTATTTCTCCAGTTTGTGCAAAAAGTTTAGTGTAAACATACCTTATAACTTCGTATATACCCAAGTCACATCCCTTGTTTTTTCGAAAACATATTAAACTGCACATTGTTTCAAGTGCAGCAATGTAAACTTGCTTCACAACAAGTAACTGATTTCTTCCTTTACAGCCTCCCAAGATGAGTACACAATAAAGTATTTAGTGATTTAATTTCAAAACATTCTACTTTAAAACGCATTAAGGAATGTTTAAAAATTAAACAGCTTACCACTGAACTGAGTATAACTGTCTTGTCTTCATCTTTCTTTAAGTTCAAACGAATTTTCCATCTAATTATGTACTGATACCCATTCAACACACCCAATGCTATAAAATTCACACGCTTATAAAAAAATTTTATAAATCATAATTTAGTTTGCAACTCAAACCGTTTTAAAGGCTATGTCTAACTTCTGCATGGATCATTATTTCAGTTTTTACAATAGTTAGTTGTTTAGATAAAGTGCCAATTAAGGGCCATTTTTCAGTGTTTTTCAACCTTACGGAAGAATTAATAAAGCAAGTAAAAAAACACAAACAATATTAACATCTATGTGAAAATAAGTTAAGGTTACTGAACAGTTTAAAAAATGCCAAAAAATTGTTTTTCGAAAACGTTTGTTATTCTCTCTACTTAAAAAACAAATCTTTAAAAAAAGTTTTTCATTTTCTTGTTTCTTTCGCGAGATATCGCAACATGAATTTTTTTACCGGAACTCAGTAAGCTTTACGGCCGTGACTTTGATTCACAGCTGAAAGAGGTTGATCTCGTGCTTTCGCGGAATAAATTTTGTTCACTTCTCAGTGTGCTTTCGCATGATTCGCAAAGTTTAGTTTTACAAGTGTCAAGGACAGAAAAAGCACTAAATCAAAGACTAAAAGAACTAAACATTTATTGATCCAGTAGAAGAATAAAAAATGGAAATGAATTTTTAATAACTGTTTCAAATACAAAATTTGAAAACATTAAAGCTGTTTTGAAGTTTTTCCCAATATATTTCATTTGAATTAGCCAAAGTACAGTTTTCAAATTAATACGAATGCATTACTTAGTCTTAGATAATTGAAATTGTCTTTTCAGTTGTAATTTTAAACTTAGTTGTGCAGTGTGCGCTGGAACAACCGGTTAGGCTAGTCAGGCAAATGACTTACCACTTTGCACTAAATTAGACTACAGTTAAATCTAACTTTATTAACATTATTGCAAGCTATAAGCTATATGTTATTTAAAGCGTTTATTTGACTATTTGGTTATGCAGCTAGCTACATGGAGGAGTAATGTGCCGAACAACTTTTGTTCTGGTTACTCCAGCCCTGTGTGCTTTCGCATGATTCGCAAAGTTTAGTTTTACAAGTGTCCCCAATTCTATCAGCTCTTTGCTTATTTTAAAGTTATTTTTTGATCTATACGGTGGCTAAAACGAGAAAGGGCTGTTCGTGGAGCAAATGTAAACGTACAAAAACAGGTGAAACAAATGAAAAATAATATTGTGTTTAACAAAGACGCTTGTATATCTCTTGCCGCCAGTGACAAGGGTTTTTGGTAAAACCAAGAATCTATACTTGGTTTCCAAGACCAAGCTAACTCCAAACCTCGTAAAAATGCATATGCGAGGAAAATTTTAGCCGAGCAAGGGAATGAATTTGGACTAACTTGAACAATAGATTTCACTGGGTCGATCGCGGTGACAGAATGCGAAGACAACGCAAAACAAAATGTAAACGGCGAATCCGAAAATGTTTTCCCCAGTCATTTACAAAATTAATAGTAGACCTTTGTTTGCTTTAAAAAGCTTTACGAGATTGTAAATTGTGCAGTGATTGCAAGACGGGAACTTTAGAGTTATTTGAAAGCACAAAATCGAGGAACGGTCTTGGTTCAAAGTGGTTTCTGAAATGCACGAAGACTTCAAGTAAATCTTTTAATTATCCCACCAAGTTCAATACTTCACGCAAAAATGGGGAATTTTTTTAATTTAACCGGGCAGCAGACAACACAAAGGCTATTTATGTTGCAGCTAAAAAATTGCTTAGCCAGGAACTCAATAAAGCCGCTCTGATTGTCAAGAAAACCCTTGTAAAAATTGGTGATATTGACCCCTGTCCTGATTCAAAACTAGAACAGAAAATTTGTGATATCGGCGTTACCAATGACGGTTCATGGAGCAGTGTGCAAGAGATGGCATGGTGACCGCCATATCAGTAGTCACTGGTCAAGTGATAGATGGAACTTATCTGTCCATTTCTTGTAAAATGTGCACCTAAATGGAGGAAAAACTTAAGAACGAGGAAATTTCAAAACTGGAGTACATGAAATGGTCCATTGACAACGAGGAGAACTGTTATCTCAACCATGATGGACGTGTATCGGTTAGTGTGTGTAATGTTTAGACTTCAAAAATTCTTTAGTTTGAATACCTAGCCATCGTCGATAAATTATTCCTGAGCATCCGTTGTTCTTTAAAAACAAATGCGTGTCTAAATCGTGGGTATTCTGCAGTTATTCCATTTTCCTAAATTTGTTCAAATTTGTAAACATTACACACAATTGATTTTATACACTTGTATATAAATAAAAATTGGGAAAGGTTTATTGTTTTTCAATTTTAAAAAAAATCTGTCTGTGCTTTTACTCCTAATTGTAAAAAAATCACTGGATTTTATTAGTTGCTATGCAGGCAATGGAAGCAGTTGGGGCATTGTGTTTGCACCAGTGCTCAGTGGAGGAGAGAAAGTTGCGTTATATACTATATGTTGGGGATGGAGATTCGAAGGCATACACAACTGTCGAAAAGGCAAAGCCATATGGGCTATCAGTGTTTACACCCAAAGAAGACTGTCAATCACATCACAAAGAGGATGGGGATAAACTTGAGGTTTATGGTTAACAAATACAAAGATAGTTTTTAATCTTTCTTTTCTTTGGGTAATAAACATTTATTTAACTGTGTCAAAAGCTGGAATTTATTTGATACCATTTTAAAGGTATTTAGAAGTTTTTGTTGTTTTTAAAATCCCTTATATTACCTTTGTTTTTAGTTCTTATCAGTGACAGTGTAAGGCCCAGATAATAATTCTTATGTTCTGTGGCAGAATAATTCTAAGACCATCACTTGCAGTGACCAAGTGTTTGTACACTATAATAAGGATGTGTTTAACCTATATTAATTATATTACATTATGTTTATTGCAATTTAGGAAAGAAAGTTTGTAACCGGACAGGAATTAGGGAACGTGGTAGACTAACTCTTGATAGAATAGCAGCTCTGACAAATTTTTATGGCAAAGCACTGCGTGACAACAAAGACGATGCAGGCAAAATGAGCATGGCTACCATGACCATACTAAAACATTACTCAAGCACGCCAGCTACAGTAAACCAATGCATGAAGATTGCCCCAAAGGAAAGAACTCCTGGTGTTCATACCAAGCTTCTTTGGTGTGCCCAAATAAATGCACACAAACCCATTCAAGATCCCTTTTCTGCAGAACTTCTTAAATTTTTAGAACCCATTTTCAAGAGACTTAGAAGTCCCGAGTTTTTAGCAGTCTGTGAGAACTGCTTAACTCAAAGTTCTAATGAATTCTTAAATCATGTCATTTGGGGTCTTGCTCCAAAAGAATAATTCACATCACAACAGGAAACAAATTTGGACATGTATCTTGGGGTTTTATTGTTTAACCGTGAAATGCAATCTACCCTACAATAAGTCAGCTGCTACCTGAAGCAGTGTCCAACAAAATGTTAGAAATGTGGTGTAAGACTAACAATGATTGGGCGGAAGGGGGTAGAGTACAAAGCTGTAGCAGAAACACGACTCCATGGAAAGGAAATGATAAGGTTGCCGTCTAGGAAACAGGACGGGTTTAGGCATATAGAAGGGGAGCAATATAAATCACAGGCATTCCATGAGGATGGACAGGAAAAAAAAGGAAAGTGAAAGCAAAAAGTAGTTGCACCAGTAGAGCGGGGCAAGGACAGAAAAAGCACTAAATCAAAGACTAAAAGAACTAAACATTTATTGATCCAGTAGAAGAATAAAAAATGGAAATGAATTTTTAATAACTGTTTCAAATACAAAATTTGAAAACATTAAAGCTGTTTTGAAGTTTTTCCCAATATATTTCATTTGAATTAGCCAAAGTACAGTTTTCAAATTAATACGAATGCATTACTTAGTCTTAGATAATTGAAATTGTCTTTTCAGTTGTAATTTTAAACTTAGTTGTGCAGTGTGCGCTGGAACAACCGGTTAGGCTAGTCAGGCAAATGACTTACCACTTTGCACTAAATTAGACTACAGTTAAATCTAACTTTATTAACATTATTGCAAGCTATAAGCTATATGTTATTTAAAGCGTTTATTTGACTATTTGGTTATGCAGCTAGCTACATGGAGGAGTAATGTGCCGAACAACTTTTGTTCTGGTTACTCCAGCCCTGATACATGTGGTGATCTAAGCAAGTGATAAGGCACAGTAGTGTTCAAAATCATTTATTAAAACTTAATTACATTCAAAAACTAAAAGTAAAGGTAAATCCAGAGCTTAGCAAAATTTTCGGACGGAGACTTCATATGCATCCTGTGAAGAAACTAGAAAAGCTTTGTTGCATAATTCAAATGCTGAATACAAATTATTTGCTGCTAGTAAATGTCCAAAATTTCGTAATTACGAGATTGAAACAATGAAAAGTTTGTGCTTTATAAGTTATTTTCAGAAAAATAAAGTCGCTTGTTATAAATATCTTGCGTATTTCTCCTTTGACATTCCCAGGAACGAGTTCACGAATGTATTGAAGAACGGGCGGCGGAAAACTGTACTCGGTATTAGGTGGGCAAATCTCTTTTGCCTGGTTTTTAGGAAAAAAATATAATTACGTTAAATTAGCATATCAAAGATACATTCACACGTAAATAAATAATTTTATGAGTTTATAAGTGAATTTTTCAGAATTATATGAATAATATTCTCACTGGACTGGGCATTGTTTACACGAAGAACAAGATTTTTTGTACGGATTAAAATCTCTATTAACGAATGTGCCTAATAAAAAAAACAAAAAATAATATAATAAAAAAAAATTGTTGATAAACAAAAGAAAATAAGTACCGCTAAAAGATTCTAACTTAAAATAGTATTCAACAGTAGCTTACCATAAAGCCAGGTTTTCATATAATCGCTCACGTTGCTACCATCGCTACTATCGTCGAAAAACGTGTTTCAGCGACGGTAGCGATATATGGAAACACACTCTTCAACTTTGGTAGCGACAAGAGCGATGTTAGCGACGAGCATCGCTGATATAGAAAAATTTCTATCTCGGCGATAGTTGCGATAGTAGCGACGGGGTCTTTTTTAAAAGAAACTAATTTAAAATTTAATAGCGAAGGTAGCGACAAAAATGCTTCCCAGATTACATTGCACACCACAAACATCCGGTATTAAAAGTTCTCACTTCCCTCACATGGTTAAAAATGGCATCGCTTGGAGAAGTAAAAGTTGCGTTCTTTATGAAAGATGATCAAGAATATGACTGTCTGTATAACAAATACAGCAAAAATTATAAAGACAAGTATGTCAAGATAAACTGCTGGACAAAGATCGGGGGAAATTTTGAATTAACTGCTGCTGGTGCGGAAAAAAATTTCATCATCATCATCATCATTTATTGGAATTAAATTTTCATTTACAGATTGTAACACGCAAAACAAATCTATACAAACATAAGTTACAGTATACAATAAATAATGATAAATATAAATTATATTACTTAAAATGATTAATAAATGCACATAAAAATACAAGTAGATAAATCTTATTTAGTGTGACTTGAGACCAACACTATTGTCATACAGCATATAGCAAATGGCATTAATCCCAAGTATGACATGAAATGTGTTACTGAATCTGAAAATGGGAGGCAGTAAACAAAAAGAAGCCAATGGCTTATACATTTGAACCACCTCAGATAAATTAACAATAATTATATTTATTGAATCAAGTCAAAAACAGAGGCAATGCCATTAATGCATGATTAGTTAGTCGATCACTAGTGCCCGAAAAGTCGTCAGTAGGTGTGTACAGGTAAGTACAAGTAAATTCCTTGTAAATTGAAGCCAAACTTGGATGGCAAAAATTTAAGTCTTATATAAATTGATTAGATACTTCCTTAGGTCTTTTCTGAAAGAATGTAACAGTGAGTTTGACTTGAGTTCAGAGGGGAGAGAGTTCCATAATGCTGGGCCAACAGACACAATGGAAAATTTATGTATGTTGGTTCTGCTAAATTGAATTCTATAATCAATTGACTTTCTAGTGTTATAATGGTGGCTTTCAAAACTTTTACTGAACATGCTGTGAAATGAATTTGGAATAGTTTGAACAGAATGAATATTGTCTAATGTCCATAGACAGTAATTATAGAACAGAGGACCAGTATGAGCATCAAATGGTGATCTAGTTGTTATGCGTACAATTCGTATAAAATTATGTAAAACAGTCAGCCTTCTGAGGTTAGATTTGTAGGTAGCACCCCATACAATATTACCATAATGGGTAAAATAAAAGGCTCATATTTGTAAATTTTACAATCAAACGTATTTTCTATATCCTGAAGCATTCTCTAAGATATCTATGCAACACAAAATCTCAACAGACACATAGAATGTTAAACAGGTGTAGATAAAAATTTTCCTTCCAAAGGAAGAAACGAAACCTTACCGTTCTTTAGTTGTGTGACCTAAAGCCAGTAGATGCGAGTAAGTTTTATTAGCTTAAGTTTTCCAGCGAATAGTTTTCAAACCCACGTGACGAGACAAACCGAAGCGAGTCCAGTATGCTGTGTTATACATTCTTCCGTTTTATCGACTCCTCCATCTTCTTTCTGCATCGATCGTCCTCCATACAACAACTGCATTTTTGGGAGTGTAAAGTTTTCAAATCTCCGCTAAAAGCAATGCTTGATCCATTGGTTTTTAAACCCTTCCACTTTCTTTCATAACAATCTTTAACAGAAACTTCACACATAAGTTTTCTCCTTAAGTTTGAGAACACCCAAATTCTCACTTTCTTCTCGTTTTGGGTTCTTCTAACCCTAGACTTTGATGACATTCCGCCGAACACTTCTGTAACCGCTTTGGTTAATAATAACGAAGTAATTTGAAAGAAGTTCTCCTTTTGTTCTTTCGCGTGTTCACGCAAATCATCACAGGAAGTAAAGCTTCCATTTCTTACTTGGTAATTGTATAAAATCCTGAAATATAGAAAAAGAACATTTCCTTTTTTTTTAAATATTGCTTCAAGTTACAAGTATAGCGGTAACGTCAAATTCGAAAGTGTAATTTAACTAAATTACTGAATCGACTTACCAGGTTTTAACCTGTGCGAAGAAAGACGTAAAAATTGTTCCATTCTTCTCCACCTTCTGACTTACTGCCTCCTCCTTTTCCTTTCTTCCTCTTGGCTGATTGTTCTTCCTTGTAATTATTCCAAACACGTTTTGACATGTTGCGAAGAAAAGCTTAAAAACGTCAAAGCGATTTAATACAAACTACATTCACGAGTGTGCAGACGAAAACACGAGTAGTTCTTGGCGGATTTAGTAACCAGGCAAATTGTCTTCTCTAATCGTTCTGGGTCGGAAGCGCAAAATAATCTGCTGACCTCTGT